>JAJONZ010007603.1:0-62614 GCA_029582445.1 Solanum paucissectum
TCTATCTATGGTTATTGAAAACCTTGCATTGAGTCGTTCACGTCCATAATTCGGCATGAACCATATTTTAAGAAGTCTTTTACAAATGTTTTAACTTTATTTTAAGACTTAAGCTTTGAAGTTGAGTAAACAGTAAGAGTAAAGTTCTTTTTCTTTAAAATGATATATGGGAACTAAGTATTCCCAAGAGTAAATGTTTTCACATTTAAGATGAGAGGAAACTGAGATTTCCAAAAGAGCTTTGAGCAAGAAAGGGAACATTGATTCCAAGAGAGCTTTTAAGCTAAGTTTTTGAGTAATTATCTCAAACCAAAGATATAAGTTATTTTTAAAACATATGAGCTAAGTATATTTTTGGGAGTAGTATTGAGCACCGATATGGGGATGTGAGTTCACATTAACTCAAGTCTCCATAAACCATGTAGCCATCATGGGTAGAAAAGGATCATACTTTTTAGATGCATCCTTTTCGCATAGACTAGTGGATCCACTTAGTAGTTCAGGTCCTATACTCCGGCAAGGTGTAGGATGACCCGGGCAGTGTGGGGCTAATAACGTTGTATCATCACTATAGTTATTAACTGATGGTTGTCGGTTAGAGAAATTCCCACAGCAGTAATTGCATGGTTCCTCAAGGGGTTCTGCTTAGTATGAATGGGGGTATGGGACTTCATTCATGCATTGCACAAGTAAACTTTGAGAGGGAGCATGGTATGTCTTTTATGATATTATGACACAGAGTTGACATCACGTTTTAAACAGCTTTTCTTTATATTGCACTTGCTTTTAAATTGCTTTATATTGAAATGAGTCAAGTTATGTTGAGTTGAGTATCTAATCCTTGAGTTGAGTATCTTATTCTTAAGTTGAGTTGAGTTGAGAGAGTTTGGGAAAAGGTAAGTATGTTTCTTTTTTATCAAGATTCAAGCTTATGTTATGATTTAGAATTCCCCTTACATGCTCGTACATTCCATATACTGCGCCATTTGGCCTGCATCTTCTCATGATGCAGACACAGGTATTCAGGATCATCAACAGGAGCTTTGTTGATACATCCGGGAGTTTGAGTTAGCTATGGTGAGCCTCCTTGTTTCAAGAGAATTTCATTTACTTTTCAGTTTAGTCAAGATGTCGTGATTCTTGTCCCGACTTCTATCTTTATCAGTTAGAGGCTTCATAGATAGTCAGTATAGTTTAGAAGTTTGTATTATTCATTTATTTTATTAAATGTTTTAAAGACTTAAGTTGCCTATTTTATGGTGAGTTGAATATATTATTTTTATTCAAAGTTATCTATTCAGTATTGTTTAGATTTTCTTAAAGTTGAGTTTATTGAATTTTATTCAGTTTTAAGCTTTTGCATGCTTAAGTTAGTCTTCCGCTTGTAGTCAGCCAGGTTTGCCTGGGGAGGGATTGGCGTTGCGTGCCCCTGCACGGCCAGCAAGGCTGGGCGGCGCACCCGCAGTGCGCCAGAAATGAACCCCAATAACTTAGGGTTGGCGCGGCGCGCCAGGAATGCGCCCAGGTCGTCTGCCCCCACCCATTTTTCATCGTTTAGCCCATTTAAGTCGTTCTAAAGTGTACTAACACTTCCTATTGATTATAACTACTCTAAATGACATCTAAACACTTAGAAATCATTCATAAACTTGAATCATAACCTTGAATCCATAAATTCAAATTCAAGGAAAGTTAAGAGCCAAGTCTAGAAAGTTCATAGAGTCTTTCCAAGAAGTCTTTTACAAATGTTTTAATCTTGTTTTAAGACTTGAGTCTTGAGTTTAATAAGAGTAAAAAATGAAGTTCATTTCTTCAAAAAGACTATATGGGAACTAAGTATTTCCAAAGAGTAAATGTTTTCATATTCAAACAAGAGAAGAAACACTGATTTCCAAGAGAGCTTTTGGACTAGTTTTTGAGTAATTATCTCAAACCAAAGAAAGAGTTTTGTTTTTAAAAACTTATGAGCTGAGTATATTTTGGGAGTAGTATTGAACACCAATATGGGGACGCGAGTTCATAATAACTCAAGTCTTCATAAACCATGTAGCCATCATGGGTAGAAATGATCATACTTTTTAGATGACTCATTAGTGCTTTTTAGCATAGATTAGTGGATCCACTTAGTTGAGGCGTTCTATATGACAGTAAATTATGGGATAGTTCTGGCAGCGTGGGCGAGATGATGTATCATCACTTAGGCTTATAGTAGTGGTTGTCGATTAGAGAAACTCCCACAGTATTATGTTACTTTGATGTAACTTGAGTTTCTTTTGTATTTCTTTAGTACATTGAGTTGCCATCTACTGTTTTAAATGTTTTGTTTAAACTGCACCATTATTGTTGATTTTACTTTACATTTGAGTTGAGTTATTCATGAGTTGAGTAAAGCCAAGGTAAGTGTTCTTTTCAAATTCCTTACAAACTTATGTCTTGTTTAGTATTACCCTCGCATACTCGTACATTCAATGTACTGATTCCATTTGACCTACATCATTTTATAATGTAGACACAGGTAACCAGGATCAACATACACTACCTCGTTTATCCAGTTGAGCACTCCGAGTCAGTTGGTGAGCCTCATTGCTTTCCGGAGGACTCTTTTTACATTGCTTTAGTATTTCAGTTGTTAGGATGATGGGGGGTTATGTAACGACATCCCTCCTTGTTTTAGAGGCTTCATAGACGAGTAGTCATAGTTCTTTAGTCTTATATTTTAGATGTTTTGCTATAAGACTTGAGTTTCCATCTATGGATAGTTTAAATGTTTATGTTCTGATTTTAAATTGAGACAGTTGTTTTATAAATGCATTTGATCCTTGTAATAATGCTTGAAGTCGTCCGGTGAGAGTCTAGGTAGGCCAAGGTTTCGATTGGGACCAGAAATGGTTCTCGAGTGCCAATCCCGCCCAGGGTGTAGGCTCGGGGCGTGACAAATAAATTTCTCAATTTGGAGTGATTGATAACACTCAAATTACTAAAATATATATTAAACGAATAAGTGATCGCTAGCAATATAAATACCCAATAATAGGGTCGGGGTCGAATCTTAGAGGGAGTGATCTAAATTGAAGAATTCAATGAGGAAATTATAGATGCAAACCAATTCATTCTAGCAATTATGACATATGGGTGGATCATTCCACCAAATTTAAGAAAAGGATTTTGGAATCAATTATCACAATTCAACTAAAATCAACAGGGTTTAAGTAAGTAAAAGACGGTCTAGGGGTCTGGGAGTTCGTATCAACATCAAATAGGGGTACAAGTGTTTACTCAATAATCCTAGATAAACATGGATAAGCTGGATAATCGTCAATGACACAAATCTTCTTTCGATCTCAATGCATCATATCATAGAATCTGCTTTTGGGTTCATCCATGTAAATTACAAACCAACTCGATACCTTACTAAAATCTCTCTTTCAAGAATATTTTGCAATTAGAATCGAAACTACAATGTCTCTATTTAGAAAACTACATCAATCAAATCCAATTTGCAAGTATTAAGTTATTTACCCACTTCAGTTAATCTTTTTCGAGCATCAATCGAAGATCTAAGCTAGGATTAAAGTTTGCAACCTTAACCCATAAATTGACCACATGTTAAATAACTCAAATCCATGAATAAATAACAGAAAAATAGAGCAAGACACTAGACCAACTAAATCAAATTAACACCCAACTCCATAATCCCATCCCTAGAATTGGGTTTTAAACAAACATCATAAAAAGGAAAGAAATTATAACAATTATATTTACAGACATCAAAGTATTAATAATTAGCAATAATCTTCAACATTCACTTTGAATTGAACCTTCAATTGTCAACTACAAAAAAATTCAAAACCCCAAAACTTTAGAGAGTAAAGTTTCTAAGCTAATATTCAAAAGCAATGTTTTAAAAGACTCTGTTGGGACTCGCCTCGGGGCTCACCCTAGGACGGAGATCTAGAAAAATGCCTTGAGACTCAAGTGTGGAGCTTAGTTTTGTAAGACTTATGCCCAAAGAGCCTGACTGTACGACTTAAGCACACCCAACGCCCAACGCTCGGGGCTCACCTAATAGATCTTACACAAATTATGTGTTAAAATCTTTAGTTAACATTGTTGACCCACATAATTTTTGAATAAATAAATTATACTTGATAATTTTTTAATCTATAGAGATAACAAGATTAAGAATAAGTCAAATAACAAGTTAAAGTATCACATCTTTTTTATTTGGTAACACTGTGAAGGTAATTATTTAGTACATAACATTTCTTTTAAAAATACGTAACGAAATTTTACCTTTCCACTTATCATTGATCTTCATGATTTTTTCATATGTCTCAAAATTATTATATTTTATTTAGCTATTTGAAAGTAATTTTATTTTTATTCATCATGTATTGGTGTTTTTATTATAATAGTAGTAAGTTTTATCGATTATTTTCTTTTAGGGGGTAAATTGTACAGTATGATAAAAAATATTTTTATAAATAATGATTCTTTTATTATTAGAAAGTTAAGATATTAGATTATTTATACTTGTATAATCATGTTAGAAGTTTTATTCTGTAACATGAAAAATACAAAAGCTCTGCCCTCCCTCTCTTGAGTTTCCTTAATCATGTTTGTAATTAATTCATACTATTGATATATTTGTATAATTTTGTTTTATTGTATTATTATACTATATTTTAAATTAAGAATTTAAAGATCAATAGGGCTTACACCTCACGTCTCGAGACTTACTCCTCGCCTTATACTAAGAAAAACTCTCCACCTCACACCCCCGCATTTTAAAACACAGTTCAAAAGTTTGTTTTCTCAATATGAAAAAACTACATTTTCTATCTCCTATGGGCTATTTATAATTTCCTCAAAAATTGATCCAAAATTCCTCGTGTAACCTGTTTGGCGACATTAGTCGGGCTCGCCTACTTGATCGGCTGATCGTTGCTCTGTTCTTCAACTCGCCCTTTCTTGGCTTTAGGATTCATGTGTTTGAACCTCAAATGGTGAAATCATTGATACAGTCTTTCATATTTGGTGAATCACCAATAACCACCTTGTTCGCCTATTTTAGCTTTCAATTTGGTCTATTCTCGTGTCACTTTAGGCTATGGATTTTACTTCGCCCAACTACTTCAGTGAATTGCCGTTTGCGTCTTACTTCGCCAACCTGCCTTAAATATTTTCATAAGTAAACACTATCACTTTAGGCAAGGTCCAGTCGCGTTGGCCGATCCATCCATTGTACTAGGCGATCCTCAGCTAGTAGTGTTTACTCTTTTCAATATTTTGGCCTGTTTTTTATAGATTTGACATTGCCTTATCCTTTAACCTTCATAGCTGCAAAACATCAAAATATCATTAGATAAGGACATAAATAGGCATTGAGGATACTATTTATTAAGCTAAAAAGGCTTCAAATGAGTCAAAATCTCAGACTCATCAGTGACTTCAAAGAAAAAAAAGAAAAAATGATGAAGCGAAATGCTCAAAGATGAGCGACTTCAAAAAAAATTCATTGGATGACGGACATCTGTCGTTAGTTAGTATTAAAGACAAATCACTCAGCTTTGAGCGATTTGTCCGTTTTGGTTAAATTGAAAATGAAGTGTCCCTTTGTGCATTTTAGATTAAAAAAAAAGACCCTTTTGGCTCCGAACTTCTAAAATGTGCCTCCAATCAGCATGTAGCAAACATCAAATCTTATTGAACGGAAGCTATTCATTTGTGCATATGCATACACAGAGACAGAGCCACATGTAGTTAAGGGGTGTCGACCGACACCCCTTCGTCGGAAAATTACATTGTGTAGCTAGAACGAATTTTTTTTTTATGTATATATAGTATGTATTGACATTCCTTGACTTCTATACAATTTTATTTCTTTATATTTTGACACCTCTTAGGTGAACTTCTAGCTCTACCACTGTGCATACATAGTGAAGTACAAAAGTTTGCAGGCGTTGCAAGCTTAATTAAATAGTAAAGTAGAACTACTTCTTGTTGAAAATAATATCATAGTAGTCTCAAAACAATTAATGTGTGACTAGTGGTGGCAAATGGGCGGATTGGGTCAAATTTTGGCGGGTTGAAAATGGATCAAAATAAAATGGATAATAATTGAACCCGCCCATATTTGATATGGTAAAAGTGGATTGGGTAACAAATGGATTGGGTAAAATATTAGTTTACCCATATTTACCAATATTTAATGAGTAAATAGTACTCTACTTAAGAATTCAACATGGAGAAAATATTTTATTCTTTTTTTGGATGAAAAATATTGAAAATGCTTCATTTAGTTTTAATGTATCATAAAAGTCATAGAAAAATCCTATAACTTTTCAATATAAAATGAATCTATGTAATAACAAGGGGAAAATATTTTAAATTTCAAAGTACATGAGTATTTTCATTTTAGGACTAAAACATGCTCAATGCACTTTAAGCAATGTCAATACTAATACATGATTTACTTATTTTACACTATTATTTATTATCAAATATAAAATTAAACAAATAAAATTTTATAATTATAATTAACATAAAAAATGTACATTTAAAATATATATTTTTGGAGGGCCAAATACTTCACATATTCAATTATAGAGAAAAATAATTAGGTCTATAGAAGAACATAAAAAGGAAGAGATGTTACAATATTTTTAGTGATACCATGAATTTTGAGTGAATAAAAGTAAGAAGCTTAACTCATTTGGCTAATCCATATTTTACCCATAGTTTACCCATATTTTACCCATATTTTTATTGGTTAAATAAGGGTATCAATCCATATTTTACCCATGTAAAAAATCATTCACCCAACCCATTAAAATATGTGGGGGGGGGGGGGGGTTTACAAAAATATGGGCTCATTTTGCCGGCACTATGTGTGACCAAGTAAAACATTTAAAATCTTATAAATCAAAGTCATTAAAACCATGAGACAAGGTCAAGCATTAGTAAAAGACATAATGTAAAGTCTTAAGAAAACCATAGTTCTTTTGTGGGATATTAGCTTTAACCCACAATAGACCATTTGAGATAGTGGTGTCAAAAATGAACCCAAACATAGATAACCCACCCAGAATTTGAAGGGTTGGGCTCAAGATAATTTGAATTGGGTTCAATCTCAACCCATTTAAGCCTAACCCATTTTAAGAGAATCCTCAATTGAGCCCAATTCAATCTCCAATTTCAACCCGTTTTAAAACTCTTTACTAAGATATGTTCATATATTAAAGGTATGAATTATTATCTATTTAACTTATTATAGGATTTATCTATTCTTTTGTTACTTTTAAAAAAAAGAAACTTGAGCTGAAATTCGCATTGTGATTATAAAAGTTAAATATCACTTTGTTAAAATTACTGAGATTAATCGGTTCAAATTGGGTGGGTCAAGACCCAACCAAATTTTATTTCAACCCATTTTATTATCTCCAATTTCAACCCAACCCACCCATTTGACACCCCTAATTTGAGCTATAACATGGAATCTGATGTAACTCCCACACCAAAAAGGGAAAGTCTACTTGCAAAGGTATGGAATCTGATGTAACTCCCACACCAAAAAGGGAGAGTCTACTTGCAAAGGTATGGAATCTGATGTAACTCCCACACCGAAAAGAGAGAGTCTACTTGCAAAGGTAAACTCCATATCATATCATTAATGCTATTTGGATCCACTAGCTAAGTCACTTAAGACAATCCTCCGGGGGCGCGTAGTTTGGAACTAAAGATTTCTACTAGAGACTATCCTATTCGAGCCTCCATCCCAAAGTTCTCTCGGTGCTAAGTAAAATTTCCGAATATATAAATTCAATTATCAAAACATTACATTAGGAAATGCACTAATAAAAATACCAATCCAAATCATAAAGTTGTATAAGAGTAGCTCCTTTGAAAACCATGAGTTCATAACTTCATTCATATAGACACTTACCTTCCTAAGAATCTAAAACATGATATCCTTTCAACTTGTGAGAAGAACTTTCACAAACCATTGATATTTAAATTATAGACATCCTTAAATCATAGTTTCATCCTTCATAAAACATGCATAAAATCAATCATCGATTCATGATCATAGTTCATAGTTTATAGATGAAAATCAAAGTATAAAGTATGGGTCCATATGAAATCAATTATAAACCATGTAATTAGGTTCAATCATGTATAATAAGATAGAACAACACCAATTGAATCATAATCAAAAGGACCCATGGAGATTGACATAAACCTTAATTAAATCTAGTTAAATTGAATTGGAGATTGAAGTTCTTTTTGGACCAAAAGGATGAAAGGGGTCTATTAGTGAATTCCCACATACCTTGGCAATCAAAGCCCTAAGTATTTGTAGAAGAAACCTTCAAGCTTGATGAAACCCTAAGATCCTTCCTTGAGAGCTCTTGAGAGGATTTGGAGAAGATGACTTAGGAGTTTTGAGGATTTTGTGAGTGAATAAGAGGGATGGGTATTATTTGAAGGGTAAAATGGTTATAGGGTAGTTATAGGGACAAAACAACGTAGTTTAGGGGTTGGGTAGATAGGAAAAGACAAAGCACCCTTCATTAAATTTTGTCGGACAAGGTCTACAGTTTTGACCTACCGCCAATAGGACTTTGTATGGACGAAAACTTTTCTATAGACCGTCAACCTTTCTATGGACCGTCTGTAGTCCTCAACTTTGAGTCCTAGTTTTTATTATGTCTGAATCAATCCTATGGGCACTTCCTACAACTCGTAGTCCATTCTACGCCTTTTCCTAGTTAATCGTAGACCAAACTTTAGAAACATGAATTTTCCCAAAACTCAACTCACTTCTACGAGTGTCACCTATGACCCATAGAGCCTTAAACGAACCGCAGGTGGGTCTCATAGGATAGAGGTAGTAGCCAAACATGAAATATTTCCTTACCAATTCGACTTTTCAATTTTTGAGGTATTACAATATTTCCCCCTTGGGAACATTTATTCTCAAATGGGACTCAAGCTAGCTGGAATATAGTAGGAGAGAAACTAAGAACCCAACATGAATGCAAATCTCATAAAAATGCACATTAACAAGGAGAAATCACTCTAAGCCAAATTATAACATCAAAATCAAGTTTTTCATGAACATGCATGCATATGGAAACATGAGAATGACTAAAACACATGAATCTGAAAGAGGCTTCCTTTTCTTTCCAAACCTCATCGCACCCTTCATAAGAATTCGCTAAGAGACCACCCAATAGAGTCAATCTATGAACATCCCTAACTAACTCCTTCCTACCATTCTCAACATGATCAACACTTCCCATCAATAGTCGACTAAGAACATCCGCCACCACATTCATTTTACCTTTATGATAAAGGACACTCATGTCGTAATCTTTCAATAACTCAAGCCATTTCCTTTGGAGAAGATCTAAGTCCTTTTGGGTGTACTTCAAGCTCTTGTGGTCGGTAAACACATCCACAGGAACACCGTATAGGTAATATCTCCATATCTTTAAGGAAAAAACCATCATTGCAAACTCCAAATCATGAGTTGGATAGTTTCTTTCATGCACCTTCAATTGCCTTGAAGCACAAGCGATGACATTCCCATGTTGCATCAACACAATCGACACCAATCAGGGAAGCATCCGAATATACCATAAAACCATTTGATCCTTCTGGTAACGTTAAAATAGATGCGGAAGTGAGTCTATCCTTCAGCTCTTGGAAATTCTTCTCATAAGTTTCCGACCATAGAAATTTCACCTTCTTTTGAGTCAATGTAATCAAAGTCAAAGAAATAGAGTAAAATCCTTACACAAACCTTCTATAGTAATCAGTTAAACCCAAGAAACTCTAAATATATAAGGCAGACAAAGGTCTAGGAAAATTTTGAACCACCGAGGTCTTCTTAGAATTAACTTGAATACCTTCACTGGAGACATTATGGCCAAGGAAAGCAACAGACCTCAACCAAAACTCACACTTTCTAAACTTAGCATACAATTCTTGATTCTTGAGAATTTGCAACACAATCCTTAAATGCTCAACATGCTCATCCTCACTCGGAGAGTAAATCAAAATATCATTAATAAACAAAATCATGAACATGCCAAGATATTTATTGAAGACCCTATTCATCAAGTCCATAAATTCCACTGAGGCATTAGTCAAACCAAATGACACCACTAAAAACTCATAGTGACCAGATCAAGTTCGAAAAGCCATCTTCAAAATGTCACTCTCATTCACCCTCAATTGGTGATAACCTAACAAAAGATCAAACTTAGAGAAGTAAATCGCTCATTGGAGTTGATCAAACAAATTATAAATCCTTGGAATAAGATACTATTCTTTATGGTAACTTTCTTTGATTATCGATAGTCAATGCAAATCCGATGGGAACCATCCTTATTCCAAACAAACAATACCGCAACACCCCATGGAGAGATACTCGGTCTAATTAAAACTTTATTCAATAAATCATTCAATTGGTCGTTTAATTTTTTAAGTTCTGTTGGGGCCATACAGTAAGGAGGAATACAGATAGGCTTCGTATATGGAAGAAGTTCAATACCGAAGTCTAATTCCCTTTTGGGAGAAATACCGAGAAGATTATCGGGAAACGCTTCTAGAAACTCAATTACAATCAGAACTGACTCAAGAGTAGGGGTTTTGGAATATTTATCTCTAACCCTCACAAGATGATAAATGTAACCCTTAGAAATAATTTTGCTAGCCTTTAGGAAAGATATGAATTGTCCCCTAAGAGCATAGTTTTCCCCTTTCCATTCTAAAATAGGTTCGTTCGAAACAGAAATGTGACAAATCATGTCGTACAATCTATGGAAGAATAACAAGATTGAAGCCAAGCCATCCCAAGAATAACATCGAAATCTAACATATCAAACTCTACAAGATCAACATTAGTGACTCTATGAGAAACAGAAACATGGCAATTTCTATAAACTCTCTTTGAAACAATAGAATCACCAACATGCGTAGAGATAGAAAAAAGATTAGAAAGTATGTCAGGATCCATATCAAATCTCATGGCCACATAAGGAGTAAAAAATTACAACATAGCACCTAGATCAAGCAAATCATACATATAAAAATAAAATACTTTCAATATCCTGGTCACAATATTCGAAGACCTCTTATGATCATGTCGAGTCTGAAGAGCATAGAACCTATTCTAATGTGGAGCACTCAAAATAGAACCAATATGCTAAGCTTCCCTACCATCTTTACCCATTTGTGAAAACTCTTCCCACCACCAAAGCAACCATTCCTATCGGCTAAAAATTCTCCCGAGTGACTCTTGCCACACCTTCGTCAAGCGAGAATGGTAGATCCATTTCCATCACTTCCTTAAGGCTTAGTGTTAGACAAACTATCTCTGTGAAACTTAGGAGTTAAAACATTTGAAGAGCCTTGACCGGAGAAATTTTGCCGGAATTGAGAACATTTATGTCCACCAAACCTAGAATAAAGAAAGTCATTGTCACCAGTCCTTGACCTCTTGGACTCCTTATCCCTCCCCTTGAATTTTTCCTCTTCAATTTATTAGTCATATGTCATCAAATGAGAGATATCCATATATTTGATTAACATGGCGGTCCAACACTCCTTAACCACTATTTTGGACATACCCGACACAAACATACTCATCCTTGCCTTAGAATCGATAACCATAGTTAGAGCATACTTAGCCAAATGGGTAAACTACAAAGCATACTCCTTCACACTCATATTTGTTTGTAAAATATTGATGAATTCACGTACCTTTTCTTTTCTTACCTCTAGGGTAAAGAAACAATCTAGAAAACCCCATTTGAATATCTCCAACAAGAGGACCCGCCTAAATAGCCCTCTCTTCCTTTCATTGTTTGAACCAAACTTGAGCAAAACCCTTGAGTTGATAACCGGACAATTATTCCTTTTCAACCATTGACACTCCCATAATGTCCATGTAATACTCCGGAAAATAGTAGGTTAAACTAGAGCCTAAACATGAGGTTTAACGTCAAGAGTTAAGGGCCAAGGGAATTGGGTAAGGGCCATGGCATGGGGGCCAAGGCAGCCAAAATGCACCTAGCCACTTCCCACCATGACCACGAGGGCCTTCAAGACCCATGGTGGACACCACGAGGCATGGTTCCACCCGTGGTTGGTGAGGTAGTGAGCTCACAAGGCTTCCCCAAGAAAGGCTCCCCTTCACGAGCCACTTCACGGCTTGGGTGAAGACCACGGACCGCAGGAGGTTCGTAAGGTTGCTTTCACCTCATGGGGGCTTGCCAAGGTTGAGGAGGCTACTGGTCAAGGGAACACGGGCCGTTCTTCCCTTGACGGCTCGTGCTAGGGTTGTGGCACGTGGCAACTCACTTAAAGTGAGAGTTATTTTGGGGTTTTCACGTTTAAGTCCAATTGAAATGGAGTCATTCTGGGTAAATTTAGGGGTATTATATAAGTATTTTTAAGCCAAAATACATCCAGTTACTTCATATTTTCCGAACAACCAAATCAAAACCCCAAAGTTCATCTTCTACACAAAATTTCTCTCTCTAGAACTCAAGGAAGAAGAAGAGTAAAATTGGAGCTAGGGCTTGAAGAATAAAGGCTATTTCACTCAATTTTTTGGAGAATCATTACTAAGGTATGGTAATCTTTCATCCTTGGATAATCTCCATCCAAGGAGTCCCTCCAAATTCAATTTCAAAACTAGTGATTTCCCCAAAGTTAGGGTTTGACATCAATCTTGTGGGTTCTTTCCAAAAACGTTTTAATGGTTGATTTATGATAGATTATGATTGAATTGATAATTAATTTATGATTTATGATGAATTCTCCCAAGAACCAATGAAATTCCTAATTTCCCAAATTTGGATCTTATGATGTGATTTGTTGATTTTAGAGGGATGATATGAGATTAAGCTTGCTATAGTTGGGTTACTTGAATCATGTTATCATTCATATATAATTTACTAATTCTATATGTGTTGATGGATTGTGGCCTTGAAGGGCAAGATATGTGAATTATGCATGACTATGAGATTTATAAATATGTTGTATGAACACTTTGAGAGTAAAGTGAATATGCTTATGATCTAGTTATTGTGTTGTTGGATGATGATATTTATGTGCACAATTATGTATGAATATGATATTATGTGAAAGGTTTGTCACATGTAGGGATTCGAAGGTTGGAAGACTAGTCTCACCTAATGAATCTAGGAGCTATAGTATGATTATGTTGGATTGAGTGTCAAAACATTTTTCCATATTATGAACTTAACCCAAGACTTAATATGAAATATGTGAGAATCAATGCTTAGCACCGAGTGGATATTGATATGAGATGGGAGCTCTTCTGTTAGTTGAGGTTGGGTTTTCCTAGTAGTAATCTCTTGGGATGGGAGCTTTCCCGTTAGTTGAGGTTGGGTTTCCTAGTAGCATTCCCCTTATCCCATAACGATGTGCCCTCATAGACCTTTAATTAGTGGATCCACGTAAGCTAAGAGTATGGTTCTACCTTAGGCAAGTAGGAAACCCCTTTTCGGTGTGGAGTAGACACCAAATTCCATGTTTAGCTGACATGGTCTATGTCGGTTAAGGATTATTCCCTAATATGTTAACATTGACAAGAATATGATTTATAGACCATAGCTACTCAGGAAGCTTTACTTAGTATGAGTAGGATTATGGTATCTTACTCATTCATTGCACAAGTAGAGTTTTAGGGTACTTATGATATGTTGCCATTATGATATGATGATCTATGCATGACAATATGGTTTATGACTTATGCTTTCCAATGTATTCATGATGAGTTCAAACTTGGTAAAGTGCATGGTTTTTCAACCAAAATGTCCTTTTTAGCATGTTTTCAATGATTTCTTGCATGGCTATCATACTTAGTACAATTTTTGTACTAACCCATATTTTATATATTTTTTCATAAGTGTAGGGTCCGGTTCTTGAAGTGATATCCTTCTTGGTCAAAGCTTGGATCGACTATTCTTCTTGCTTTTAGTGAGTCCTCATGGTTAGAGGACAGATGATGATTTTCTAGTTTCCATTCTTGTACTTTCATTTGAGAACTACGTTGTAAGGGATGTGACTCTATTTGATGCTTCAAATGTAATAGATGGCTAATGACAAGTCTAGACTTCCGCTTTATTTTTATGAAAATTTTCTTAAGACTTGAAAATGTATTTTTACTCTTTATTATTTTTACTTATGTTATGATATGCTAAGTGGCTTACATGGTGCCTTTCAGGGTCCTATGTGCCATGTTACGTCTAGGGGGTACCCTTGAGTCGTGACAAACTTGGTAATCAGAGCAAAAGGTTTAGAATGATTCTAGGATGATGTCTCATAAGCCACATCTAGTAGAGTCTTGTTTATGAGTGTGAAGAGCACCACATTTATGAGTGATAGGCTATAAGATGTTTAGGAAATTTTTGTTCTTTCATTACTCTTAAGTCGTGCCTTAGAGTTTAACTCTATAAAAGTTCCTCTCCTAATCCTTCTCTTGTGTCTTCAAGAAATGAATACACAAAGGGATAATGCAAGAAGGGTGGAAGAGGAGAATGTGAATCAAGGAGTTCCTCCACAAGGTAATCAAGCTCATTAACATAGCCAAGCTCCTACTAATCCTCCGGCTATGATGGATGTGGAGGTTAGGTCGACTTTTCTAACCTTGGCTCAAGCTATGACGTCCCAAGCCAATAGAGATGTTGGGCCTCATGTGAACCCTAATATGAATTATGCGGCTTCTAGATTGAGGGATTTTGCTAAAATGAACCCTCTCGTGTTTCTGGGTTCCAAAGTGGGAGAGGATCCTCAAGAGTTTTTTGAAGAGGTTTATAAGATAATTGATGCCATAAGGGTGACTTCGGTAGAGAAAGCGGAGTTAGCCGCCTACCAATTGAAGAGTGTGGCCCAAGCATGGTATACTCAATGGAAGAACAATAGGCCGGTAGTATCGGGTCCAATAGAGTGGGAAGTGTTCAAATCGGCGTTCCTTTATAAGTTCTTTCCCCGAGAGATGAAGGAAACTAAGGTGGAAGAATTCATAAACCTTCGTCAAGGAGGTATGAGTGTTCAAGAATATTCTCTAAAGTTTACTCAATTGTCCAAGTATGCTCCAGCTATGGTAGAGGATCTGAGGGATATGATGAGTAGGTACTTGACAGGTGTGTCCAAAGTGGTAAGAAAAGAATTTTGCACGGCAATGCTCCTTCATGATATGGATATCTCATGTCTTATGGTGTATGCCCAACAAATGGAGGATAAGAAACTCCAAGGCAAAAATAGGGAGGTTAATAGAGCTAGAACCGGTGATGGGAACTTCTCCAATGCTAAGTCTGATGGACAAGGTTGAACAAGGTTCAAACAAAGGTTCTCCAACCTAGCCTCCTCGAGTTCTCCCCTAAGGGTCAACAATGATAGGGTTTCCAACCCTAAACCTCAAGGAGGTAATAGTGGTGGTTCTTATGTTGCTAGGCCTAATTGTGCAAGATGTGGTAGGAAGCGTGATAGTAAGTGCGTAGTTGGCACCGATAAGTGTTTTAGTTGTGGAAATATTGGTCACAAGATGAGAGTTTGTCATATGCTTATGACCAAAGGAAAAGAGGGAAAGCAAGCTCCTCCAAGTGGTTCAAACTCCAATACTCAAAAGCAAAACCGCTTTTATGCTCTCCAATCCCAAGGTGACCAAGAGAGCTCCCCAAATATGGTGACCAGTATGTTAAAATTCTTTTCTATTAATGTATATGCCTTGTTAGATCCTGGTGCTATTTTGTCCTTTGTGACACCTTTTGTGGCTATGAAGTTTGACATACTCCCCGAAGTGTTAGTAGAACCCTTTTTTGTCTCTACCCCGGTTGGTGACTCGGTTGTGGCTAAAAGAGTCTATAGAAGTTGTCCCATTTCTTTGTCCCATACAGTTACCTTGGTGGATTTGGTAGAGTTAGACATGTTAGACTATGATGTGATTTTGGGTATGGATTGGTTGCATGCATGTTATGCCTCTATAGATTGTAGGACTCGGGTAGTTAAGTTCCAATTTAAAAATGAGCCTATCTTAGAGTGGAAGGGGGAAAATTCTATCCCTAGAGGTCAATTTGTTTCTTGTCTTAAATCTAGGAAAATGATCTCCAAGGGGTGCATTTACTATCTTGTAAGGGTGATGGATGTTGAGTTTGAAACCCCTTATCTAGAGTCGGTTCTGGTAGTGAATGACTTTCCAAAAGTTTTTGCCTATGATTTGCCTAGTATTCTTCCCGAGCGGGAAATAGATTTTGGCATTAATCGTTTACCGCACAAGTACCCTATCTCACTTCCTCCTTATAGAATAGCTCCAGCCAAGTTGAAAGAGTTGAAAGAGCAATTAAAGGATTTGCTAGATAAACGTTTTATTCAACATAGTATCTCTCCATGGGGTGCTCTGGTGTTGTTTATTAGAAAGAAGGATGGGTCTCTTAGAATGTGCATTGATTATCGTCAATTGAACAAAGTGACCATTAAGAATAAATATCCCCTTCCAAGAATTGATGACTTGTATGATCAAATTCAAGGGGCTAGCTATTTCTCCAAAATTGATCTTCGTTCAGGTTATCACCAACTAAGGGTGAGAGAGGTGGATATTCCCAAAATGGCCTTTAGGGCTCGGTATGGTCACTATGAATTTGTGGTTATGTTATTTGGGTTGACAAATGCCCCGATAACATTTATGGATTTGATGAATAGGGTGTTTAGGCAATACCTTGATATGTTTGTGATCGTGTTTATTGATGATATCTTGATCTACTCAAGGAGTGAGAATGAACATGTGGACCATTAGAGAATCGTATTGCAAGTTCTCAAGGACCAACAACTTTTTGCAAAGTTTAGAAAGTGTGAATTTTGGTTAAGGTCTGTAGCTTTCCTTGGTCATATTGTGTCAAGTAAGGGTATCAAGGTAGATCCTAAGAAGATGGATGTGGTCACGAGTTGGCCTAGACCTCTAACTCCTTATGACATTCGAAGTTTTTTGGATTTGGCCAGTTACTATAGGAGGTTTGTTGAGGGTATTTCCTCCATTGCTTCTCCATTGACGGCTTTGACTCAAAAGAAAGCTAAGTTTGAGTGGTCCGAGGCTTGTGAGAAAAGCTTCCAAGAGTTGAAAGATAAACTTACTTCCGCTCCGGTGTTGACCTTACCGGAGGGTACCTATGCTTCAAGGAAACTTAAAATGCATGAGAAGAATTATCCGACCCATCATCTTGAATTAGTGGCGGTTGTGTCTGCTTTGAAAATATGGAGACATTACTTGTATGTGGTCCATGTGGATGTTTTCACCGATCACAAGAGCCTTCAATATGTGTTTAGTCAAAAAGACTTGAATCTCTGACAAAGAAGGTGGTTAGAAATTTTGAAGGATTATGACATGAGTGTCATTTTACCACACCGGGAAAGCTAATATTGTAGCAGATGCACTTAGTAGATTGTCCATGGGTAGTGTGGCTCATATAGAAGATGAAAAGAAATAGTTAGTGTGTAATGTGCATAGGTTGGCTCGGATAGGTCTCCAACTAGTAGATTCCACCAAGGATGGTTTCACGGTTCATAATGGCTCTTAATCATCCTTTGTGGTGGATGTGAAGTCTAAAGAAGACCTTGATCCTATATTAGTTGAATTGAATGAATCGATACTCAAGAAGTCCGTTGAAGCTTTCTCCCAAGGGGGAGATGGGGTACTTAGGTACCAAGGTCGATTATGTGTTTTGGATGTTGATAGTTGATGGAGGAAATTTTAGAGGAAGCTCATAGTTCTCGGTATTCTATTCATCTGAGAGCCACCAAGATGTACCGTGATCTACGGGAGGTCTATTGGTGGAATGGTATGAAAAAGGATATTGTGGGATTTGTAGCCAAATGTCCTAATTGTCAACAAGTTAAGGTGGAACACCAAAGTCCGGGAGGATTTTTGCAAGATATACCAATTCCCACTTGGAAGTGGAAGAGGTGAATATGGATTTTATTGTGGGTTTGCCTCGTACTCGAAGGCAACATGATTCTATTTGGGTCATTGTTGATAGGATATCAAAATCAGCCCACTTTATTCCCGTCAAAGTTTGTCATTTGGCGGAAGACTATGACAATTTGTAGATAAGGGAGATAGTGAAATTACATGGGGTTCCTTTATACATCATTTCGGATTAAGGCACTCAATTTACTTCACACTTTTGGAAGTCATTCCAAAAAAGGGCTTGGTACTAAGGTGAAGCTTAGCACCTCTTTCCACCCTCAAATGGATGGTCAAGCGGAATGCAGCATTCAAACTTTAGAGGACATGTTGAGGGCATGTGTTATAGATTTTAAATGTAATTGGGATGACCACTTGCCATTAATAGAGTTTGCCTGCAATAATAGTCACCACTCAAGTATCAGTATGGCTCTTTTTGAAGCCTTGTATGGTAGGAGATGTAGGTCTCCGGTTTTTTGGTTTGAGGTAGGTGAGATTGCTCTTATTGGTCCCGAATTGGTTTATGAAGCTATTGAAAAAGTTCGGCTCATTAGAGAGAGGTTGAGAATGGCTCAAAGTAGGCAAAAGTCTTATGCCAATGTGAGGAGAAGGGACCTAGAATTTGAAGTTAACGATTGGGTCTATTTGAAAATCTCACCTATGAAAGGTGTGATGAGGTTTGGCAAGAAGGGGAAACTTAGTCCCCAGTATGTGAGCCCATATCAAATTTTGAAGCGAATTGGGAAAGTTGCCTACGAGTTAGATTTGCCAAATGAGTTGGCCCCGGTTGATCCGTTATTTCATGTTTCTATGCTTAAAATGTGTACTGGAGATCCGGTATCCATTATTCCCCTAGAAGGGTTGGGAGTTGACGAAAGACTTTTATATGAAGACATTCCGGTAGAAATCTTAGACCGGCAAGTCAAGATATTGAGAAATAAGGAAATAGCTTCCATTAAGGTTTTATGGAGAAGTAAAAGGGTACTACTTGGGAGGCCGAGGCCGATATGAAGTCTCGATATCCTCATCTCTTTCCTTCTTCTCCTATTCAAGATTGAGGTAATTAGTTCTTCTTGAGTTTTAGTGTTTTGGAGGTCATGTGTGTTATGTGAGCTTTTCCATGATTTTCGTATGTTATGCATGTTCTTGATAAAATTCATGTTTGGCAAGAAAATGAGTTTTCATGATTTATGTTCCTCATGTTGGTGTGCATGTAGTATGAGTTGCTTATTTAACTTCATGGGATGAGTTGATGAACATGATTTAGTATGCTTTGAGAGTAATTGCATATTGGCTCTATGACATGGTGTTGAGCATGATTTTAGTTAGAGAAGGTGGTTCCTCCTATGAATATGTGAAATATTGAGTTTCATGAATACTGGGTTGAAAGATGTGGTTCCTACTTCCTTGTATTGTATTAATTATGTCTTGACATGGAGTTGATGTTTCCTCCTTTGAATTGTGCATTTATTTTAATGTTTCATGCATGATGGGCTGCTAGTCTAGAGTATTTATTTTCGTAAGGTGTCTAGATCATCATTCGAGGATAAATGTTCCCAAGGGGGAGATAATGTAACACTCCAGAAAATAGTAGGTTAATGTAATTCCCCAAAAAATTGTAGACTAAACTAGAGCCACAAGCTAGGGTTCTAAGACTTGATGTATGGAAAATAGAGTTGTAGATGAGACTCTATGTGGTTAGAATGAGGAGTTTAATGGTTGAACATCAAGATATGTATTAGACCTAGTAACCTAGATGACCTTTAAGAGTTTGGTTGTGCATGGGAAAGGAAACTACCAAGGCAAAAGGGCAAGCCTAAGCCAAAGGGCCAAGGCTGCCCAACCTTGGCAGCTACTACCCAAGGGTTCACGACCAGTGGTGTGGACCAAGGTCCGTGAAGGGGTCCTTGAAGATGCCTTAGACACTTGGGAGGCCAGGCCAAGAGGCCAAGACACTGCCCCAAGTTCACGAGGCACTTCACGAGCCGTTAGCATGACCATGGCCCGTCAAAGTGCCCGTGAAGGTGCCTGAGTATTTTAGGATGTTTTAGGGTCTTGGCAAGTTGGGGGAGCTACTGGTAAAGGGACCACGGGAACCACCATGGACCGTGGTTCCCTTCACGGACCGTCCAAGTGGCCATGGTGCCTGGGACGGGGATGCCAGGTGAGGGACATTTGGGTAAAATCCTATTCTACTAGGTTTAAGTGGGAGTCATTTTTTATGTCTTTATTTGCATATATAGACTATTTTAAATCCTTAGCCCCCAATTTTAAGTCACTTTACATTAGACTCAATTCTAAAACCCAAATCACTCCTCTCTCAAATATTTCTCTCTCTAAGAAGAACCTCCATTGAAGAAGAAGCTAGGGTTGAAGCTAAGGTCAAGAACAAAGGCTCCATTGCTAAAGTCTTGTCCTAGGGAATTGATTTATGTATTTTAAGATTTTTCATCTATGGTTTATTCCACCCATAGAGTCCCCTAGAAACCCCCAAGATTTGCGAAGAAGAACCCCAATCTAAGCTAGGGTTACTTCCAATGTATGGGTTTTAGGTGGGTACGATTCCAACGTGTTGGATACTACTCATATATGATTAATTTAGTATTTATTCATGATATTATGAAGAATTTATGTGAATTCCTTGTCTAACCCTAATTTTCTAAGTATGTGGGTTTAGATCTTTTGATGAGAAATTGATGGTTCTTGATAGATTTTTCTAGAGTTATCACCGTGTATAGAACTTATTCAAGAATAGGAATATAAAATCATAAATGGAACTAGACTTAGGTATGTATGATAGAACATGAATCTAAATGGCTAGAATTGGGACTTTGATGAATTATGATTAGAATTGGCTAAGGCTAAGGCTTGTGACTAGTATGTATTATCATCTAGACTAGTGTAATGATTATGGTGTAAATCTTGAATATAGGGCTTGAATCCGTGATGTTGATCACTAGGGATTAAAGAGTAAGTCTAATATGATGAACTAGCTTGCATAGAATTGATACACAACATAGACAAAGTTACGGTGGAAGGTTTTCACCCACATGACATACCTCAAACTATATGAATGCTTTTATGTAGAATGTGAAAGGTCTTCTCACATAGGCTGATTCTAGATTGAAAGGCTAGTCACCTAAAATAAATCATGTTTGTTAGAATAGAATAGCTTGAAGTTGAGCCTTATGATTCTTTCATGTATAGTTGAATCATGTAGCTTGGGATGGTAAATCTCATGGTAACTTGGGATGGTAGATCTCATGGTAGCTTTGGATGGTAGATCACATGGTAGCTTGGAATGGTAGATCTCGTGGTAGCTTGGGATTGAGGATTTAAGATATCCTAAGGTTATCTTGAACTAGCATTGGTAGGATGGTTTTCATGGTAGCTTGCATTAGTATAGGCATGGTAGCCCAGTATTGAGGATATATACTCTCCTATTGTTATCTTGAACTAGCATTGTTAGGATGCATTTCATGGTAGCTTGACTTGGTTAGGCCAAGACTATTTCATGGTAGCTTAGGATTGAGACATCACACTCCCCTAAGGATAGCTTGCATCTTATTGAATGGTTGCATGGTGGCTAGGTTGGTATACTTGTATCCTTCCTTTGATAGCTTGGATTGAATGATAGGATGTTTTCCATGGTAGTTAGGTCTAGCATTATAGTATGCTACACTTTGATAGTCTAGAATGATAAATAGTTAGCATTGAGTAAGCTAGCCTAAAGGAGTACTTAGTGTGAGTGGTATTATGGGATGCCATTCATACATGGCACAAGTATGACTTGAAGCTACTTATGAAGTGTCCTCTTATGTGATGTATGCCTAGCTTGGATTGTTGCTATAGGTTCCTTCCATGATATGATTGACTTAAGTTGATAAGTTCCTTGCCAATATGAAGTAGGTCTATAGTGACACCTAGAAATGGTAAATATGAATAGGGTGGCTTCAAGATATGCTTAATGTGTGTGGTATTATGGGATGCCCCACAGACATTGCACAAGTGTGCTTTGAGGTTACTTAGGGGTTTAGTCCTCTTATGTCATGAAAACCTAGGTCTTAACTATGAAGGTGGACTATGACCAAGAATGACCAAAGAGAAGGTACTTATCTTAGATAGTATTATGGGATGCTATCTTGGCCTTGCACAAGTATGCTTGGAGGTGGCTTGTTAAGTGGTTCACTTGAATATGAAAGACTAAGGTTTCAAGTATGAACTTATGTACATCTTATGTTGAATTGTTATGATATGATGCTTATGTTGGAGTTTATGTTATGATTATGTTATTGTCTCTTATGAGTATGTCTTATGTGGACTAACCCCTTTGAGATGTTTTATGTTGGTATGTTAGCTTTCATATTTGGTACAATTTGTACTAACACATATTTCCTACATTTTATTCAAATGTAGGGTGTTGGGAGATTGAGTTACTTGGAGGCTAGGTTCCGAAGTGCAAGAAGATTAAAGATTGGTGAGTCCTCATAGCTTCGAGGACAAACCCCTTATGTTTCATTTGTCTTTTCTTATGTTTTAGACTTTATGTGGGCTGCGTCCCAAGACTTTAATTCATGTTATTCATAGATGGTTTGAGACAAAGATGTTAGAAAGACTTCCGCTTTTATGAAATGCTTTTGATATTATGCTTTAAAGAAAGTTTTAAATTCTCCCTACTTTTCTATGATATTATGATATGATAATGCTAAGGGCGTGTATGTGACCCCTTCGGGGTCAAGTACGTCGTGTTATGACTAGGGGGTGCTCTCGGGTCGTGACAAACTTGGTATCAGAGCATAAGGTTTTGGGATAAGTTTTAGGATTTCTCAAACCACGTCTAAGTAGAGTCTTATTCATGGGTGTGAGTCGCAATACATTTATGAATAGGAGGCTATTGGATGCTTAGGAAAAGTTTCACTTCTTCATTCTCCAAGTCGTGCCATAGATCTATAATCTCTCTCTCTCTCTCTTATCCTTTATCCGTTGGTCTTTAGGATGTGACTATTAGAAGGATGCTACAAGGAGTGAGAAAGGAAGGTTAGTTGAGATGCTAATTATGGCTATGTGACTTGGTAAGATTTGAGATGATATACTTTCAGGTTGTATTTAGTATAAATGGTTCTTCGTTGTTGCCTTTATGTTGTGATAGATGTTTAGAAGAATTTGTGTAGGCTTACTCCCAAGGGGGAGATGGTAGTCCTACCTAGCAAGGTTATTGTGTGGTTATGTTCAGTTGTTGGTAGAACCCGACTTAGTCATGATGAGTTTTGAGGTATGTTGATAGATTGGTTGAATAGGGTGTGTTAGTAATGCCTAGATGGGGTGAGTGAATGGACTCCTCTAAGAAGGGTAGAAGTATAATTTACCATGGCTTAGAACCATCTTGTGTGATGGATGTGAAAAGCTTAGAGATAACTTGCTCTGACCTTAGAATTGAAAGAATGATGCTTAAAAGAGATCTAGGGTAGATGGTTGCTACGGATGTGGTTAGAGTGGCCACATGAAGAAAGATTGCCCAAAGGAAAAGGCTTCTATAAGAGAGGGTAAGCAAGTTGCCCCTAGTGGTGGGGATGGTGAGCCTCCAAAGAGGAATAGGCTTTATGCTCTCCAATCTAGAGAAGATCAAGAGTGATCTCCTCATGTCCCTTTCCGGTATGTGCTTCTTTCATGTTTTAGAAAATTTCCAGATTTCTTGTCTTTTATGACTTGTTATGTTGGACTTAATGTTTTCCTTGCCTTGATGGATGTTTAGAAAAGCATGTGTGAGCTTACTCCCAAGGGGGAGATAGTGTGCCTATTCCATAAGGTATTTACATGATTATGTGTTGTCATGATTTCTTTGTATGTATGTTTATGAAGATGTGTAGGCCTTGTTAGAATTGATCTGATTGCATTGTGTTGCCTCTTGTTGTAGCTCGGAGATGTTATTTCCTCCTTGGAAATGAGTAAGTATGTCTCTTTCATGCATTTTGAGTTGGTAGATGTAGTTCCTACTTCCTTGAGTTGCATTAGGTATGTTTAGCTTGGAATTGAAGTTTCCTTGGCTGTTAGTGTGCATGTAGGTGTAGTGCATGCATGATGGGCTGCTAGTCTAGAATCATTTTCTTTAAGAATTGTTTAGAAAGGTCATTCGAGGATGAATTTTCCCAAGGGGGAAATATTGTAATGCCCCGGAAATTTGGAGACTAAACTAGAGCCACAAGCTAGGGTTCTAAGACTTGATGTATGGGAAATAGAGTTGTAGATGAGACTTTATATGTTTATAATGAGGAGTTTAATGGTTGAACATCAAGATATGTATTAGACCTAGTAGCCTAGATGACCTTTAAGAGTTTGGTTGTGCATGGGAAGGTAAACTACCAAGGCAAAAGGGCAAGCCTAAGCCAAAGGGCCAAAGCTGCCGAACCTTGGCAGCTACTGCCCAAGGGTTCACGACCAGTGATGTGGACCACGGTCCATGAAGGGGTCATTGAAGATGCCTTAGACACTTGGGAGGCCAGGCCAGGAGGCCAAGACACTTCCCCAAGTTCACGAGGCACTTCACGAGCCGTTAGCATGACCACGGCCCGTCAAAGTGCCCGTGAAGGAGCCTTAGTATTTTAGGGTATTTTAGGGTCTTGGCAAGTTAGGGGAGCTACTGGTCAAGGGACCACGGGAACCACCACGGATCGTGGTTCCCTACACTGACCGTCCAAGTGGCCGTGGTGCCTGGGACGGGGATGCCAGGTGAGGGACATTTGGGTAAAATCCTATTCTACTAGGTTTAAGTGGGGGTCATTTTGTATGCCCTTTATTCGCATATATAGACTATTTTAAGTCCTTAGCCCCCAAGTTTAAGTCACTTTACATTAGACTCAATTCAAAAACGCAAATCACTCCTCTCTCAAATATTTCTCTCTCTAAGAAGAACCTCCATTAAAGAAGAAGCTAGGGTTGAAGCTAAGGTCAAGAACAAAGGCTCCAGTGCTAAAGGCTTGTGCTAGGGCATTGATTTAGGTATGTTAAGCTTTTCATCTATGGGTTCTTACACCCATAGAGTAACCTAGAAACCTCCAAGATTTGCGAAGAAAAACCCCAATCTAAGCTAGGGTTACTTCCAATGTATGGGTTTTAGGTGGGTACGATTCCAAAGTGTTGGATACTACTCATATATGATTAATTTAGTATTGATTCATGATATTATGAAGAATCTTTTTGAATTCCTTGTCTAACCCTAATTTTCTAAGTATGTGGGTTTAGATCTTTTCATGAGAAATTGATAGTTCTTGATAGATTTTTCTAGAGTTATCACCGTGTATAGAACTTATTCAAGAATAGGAATATAAAATCATAAATAGAACTAGACTTAGGTATGTATGATAGAACATGAATCTAAATGGCTAGAATTGGGACTTTGATAAATTATGCTTAGAATTGGCTAAGGCTAAGGCTTGTGACTAGTATGTATTATGATCTAGACTAGTGTAATGATTACGGTGTAAAGCTTGAATGTAGGGATTGAAGCCATGATGTTGATCACTATCGTTTAAAGAGTAAGTCTAATGTGATGAACTAGCTTGCATAGAATTGATACACAACCTAGACAAAGTTATGGTGAAAGGCTTTCACCCACATGACCTACCTATAACTATATGAATTCTTGTATGTAGAATGTGAAAGGTCTTCTCACATAGGATGATTCTAGATTGAAAGGCTAATCACCTAAAATGAATCATGTTTGTTATAGTATAATAGCTTGAAGTTGAGCCTTATGATTCCTTCATGTATAGTTGAATCATGTAGCTTGGGATGGTAAATCTCATGGTAGCTTGGGATGGTATCTCATGGTAGCTTGGGATGGTAGATCTCATTGTAGCTTGGGATAGTAGATCTCATTGTAGCTTGGGATTGAGGATTTAAGCTCTCCTAAGGTTAGCTTGAACTAGCATTTGTAGGATGATTTTCATGGTATCTTGCATTAGTATAGGCATGGTAGCCCAGGATTGAGGATCTATACTCTCCTATGGGTAGCTTGAACTAGCAAAGGATGTTCAATTACTTGCTCGCTTAGGAGTTCGTCTTATGGGCCTATCAAATAGTGGTGTAACAGTCTAGAATAGGTCAGAATCTTCATTGGTAGTGGAGGTCAAGGAAAAGCAAGAAAATGATCCAATATTGCTTCAACTAAAGGGTGCAGTCCATCCACAGAGTGTTGAGGTTTTATCCCAAGGGGGAGATGGTGTGCTTCAATATCATGGTCGATTATGTGTGCCTAAGGTGGGTAAGTTGAGACAGCAGATTCTTGCAGAAGCCTATTACTCCAGATATTCTATTTATCCAAGTGCCACTAAGATGTACCGTGATCTGCGGAAAGCCTTTTGGTGGAATGGTATAAAAAGGGATATAGCGGATTTTGTGGCTAAGTGCCCTAATTGCCAGCAAGTGAAGGTAGAACATCAGAAACCATGAGGTATGACTCAAGAGATCGACATACCTACTTGGAAGTGGGAAGTGATCAACATGGACTTCATCACAAGCTTACCTCGTACTTGCAAACAGCATGACTCCATTTGGGTAATAGTTGATAGAGTTACTAAGTCTGCGCACTTTTTGGCGGTCAAGACTACAGATTCGGCGGAGGACTACGCCAAACTTTATATTAATCAGATAGTCAGGTTACATCGGGTTCCTTTGTCTATCATCTCAGATAGAGATCCTAAGTTTACCTCTCATTTCTGGAAGTCATTTCAGAAAGGTCTTGGTACTCAGGTTAACCTTAGCACAACATTTCATCCGCAGAAGGATGGTCAGGCAGAGCGTACCATTTAGACCTTAGCGGACATGTTGAGAGCTTGCGTGATTGATTTCAAGGGTAGTTGGGATGATCACCTTCCTCTTATAGAGTTCGCCTACAATAACAGTTACCATTCCAGCATTTAGATGTTCCCATATGAGGCATTGTATGGGCGTAGATGTAGATCTCCAATTGGTTGATTTGAAGTAGGTGAAGCAGCCTTGATAGGACTAGATTCAGTTCATGATGCTATGGAGAAACTGCAACTCATAAGAGACAGACTTAAGACATCCCAGAGTCGCCAGAAGTCTTATGCAGATGCGAGGAGAAGGGAACTAGAGTTCCAAGTTGATGATTGGGTTTTCAACTTTCACCTATGAAAGGGGTGATGAGATTTGGAAAGAAAGGGAAACTCAGCCCTAGATATGTAGGCCCTTACAAGATCTTGAAAAGGGTTGGTAAAGTGGCATATGAGTTAGAGTTGCAAACAGAACTAGCAGCAGTGCATCCAGTTTTTCACATTTCATTGTTGAAGAAGTGTGTGGGTGCTCCAACATCTATTGTGCCCTTAGAAAGTGTCTCTGTGAAGGATAGTCTCACTTATGAAGAGGTACCAGTTGAAATCCTTTATCGTCAGGTTCGAAGGTTGAGGAACAAAGAGGTCACTTCAGTCAAGGTTTTGTGGAGGAGTAAGTCCGTAAAGGGAGCTACTTGGGAAGCAGAAGCAGCCATGAAATCCAAGTATCCTCACCTCTTTCCTTCCGATTCCATTCCAGCTTGAGGTAATAGTTCCACTTCAGTTTTTCAGTCATTCATGCGCAGTTTCAGTCTTAGCATCTTGTTCCTTAAGTTTGTACTTGCATTTTCAGCGTATTTGCATGTTCTTGGAACTAGTTCAGTCAGAAATCCATTTTTAGTAATTCTTTTATGGTAGGGTCGCAACTCTTTCCCTCTATTTCAGCTAGTTTAGTTTTCATTCGAGGACGAATATTCCCAAGGGGGAGATAATGTAACACCCCGTTTCCTAAATAGACCAGATTACAGATTTCAGAAGCTACAAGTGCCACCGACGAGCACCACATACGGACCGCAGGGTGAACCACGGTCCGTGGATGGTCACTTGCAGCCCTCCCAAGAAGCAGTCCAGAAATCCAACTAACAGTCCACCCACGTTGGGACCTATGGACCATAGGTCAGGCCACGATTTGTGGTCCAGGGTCGTGGGTCAACCCCCAGCTTTCAGTCCAGAACCTCCAAAAAAATAATCTAAGTCCTGACCCACGCCAGAACCTATGGACTGTAAGTCATACCATGGTCTGTGTTCCAGGGCCGTAGATCGGACCCCCAGTTTCAGCTCTCAGTCGTTGACTGGCGGTTTACCAGCACGGACCGTCAGTCGATCAATGGACCATCGGTCCCGTCCGTCAGTGACCCAGACATCAGTTAAGTCAGGGGTCTTTGGTCTTTTCTTTATGTGTTGGACCCCTAAACTACGCCATTTAAACCCTAAACTACGTAGCTTTGGTCAGTTTTAGCCTAGAAACATAACTAGAACTTACCTAATTCAGATTATTC
Source organism: Solanum paucissectum (assembly GCA_029582445.1). NCBI lineage: Eukaryota > Viridiplantae > Streptophyta > Magnoliopsida > Solanales > Solanaceae > Solanum > Solanum paucissectum. Next base: position 28,347 of record JAJONZ010007603.1, read on the forward strand.
TTCAAAACGTAGAAAAATTAGTATGTAAGAGGAGAAAGAGGTCAAGAACCCTAGTTCAAGAACGGAGCAAGGTTCCATCAGTTCCAGCCCCAAAATCAAAAGATTTCTCTGTGGAATTCATCAACAGGTATGTGGGATTTCACTAGTGGGTTCCTTTCACCCATTAGGTCCCTAGATTTAAGTCAGAATCTTGATTCCCTTAATATTATCTAGACTTAGGGTTTCTTGAATGTTAGAATTATTGGGTTTTAGTTGTTAGAGTGATCCAAATCGTATTATCATGAATTGAGTATCGTTATTTCCCAGGTTCATGCATAAACTCAGAACTCAAACTATGTAGTTCTTTTAGTTCATGAATTACACATGCTAGGCCAGTTAATTCAGTTATATATAAACATGCCTCAGTTTTCGAATGCACTTTTACCAGCATATTAATGTTGAGCTATCCAATATTACAGCATTTAAGTCATAAAGTGTTAGTTACTTAATCATATGGGAAGCTTAATACCGAGTGGACTAGGGTCAGTCACCCTCAAGTCCCAGAACTATGTGCCCCATAGGTTGTAAGTCCCCTTTGTGGGCATTATTTTAGTGATCACGCCAGCATGTCTCTATACCTTTGGCAGGGTATATTAGGTCCTCTCGATGGGGCCTATACATCGGACTCCATATTTAGCTCATGTGGTTTTATGTCGGTTATTAGTACTTACAGTTCAGTCAGATTTTATTGCATTGACCATGTTATCAGTATAGTTCAGTATTCAGTCTCAGCATGTTATAAACTTGGTCATTGCAGTTAGTTTAGTCATGTGCAGTGTTTCCAACATCATTATCATGTTCAGACTATATCATTGCTTTATTGCTTGTTCAGTTATGTTATCATTCAGCTTTATTCTATCATGCATGCTCAGTACCTTACAAGCACTGACGCATACTCTGAGCTACATCTTCTCGTGATGTAGGTTTAGGTCTTCAGCAGTCAGATCAAGTATAGATCGGTTTCCGATCTTCAGTTCAGCAGCATCACTGGTGAGTCCTCATTCTTCGAGGACTAGTGACATGATTATCTTTCTTGCTTTTAGTTTTAGTTTCAATTTTGCTAGATCTAACTGGGGCATGTCCCAATATTTCTAGTCAGTAGAGGCTTTATTTCAGACATAGTTAGTTTCAGCTTTAGTCTTAGAGTTTGACTTTTCAGTTGTTGTTGTAAAATCTCATTTTTCATATATTCAGATTTAGTATATGGGTATTCCCCATCATTTCAGATTATCTCATGATTTAGCTTCCGCACAGTATTTATTGATTCAATTTATCTTTAGTATGTGTATGATATGCCAGAAGGGTTAAGCTAGGATTTCAAGTCTTTCAATCAAGTAATTCTTCAAACATCTTCAAAATCTTTTTATTCCAGGTATGTAAGGATATTCATAGTGTTTGACTAGTTCGTCCTCATGCCCTAAATCTAAATTCAGTAAGAGTTAAATCTAGCATTCTACTCAAAGATTCATGAAATTCAAAATTCGAATTGTATTCTTATTCAGAATTCTAATTTCTTAATTATGAGATTATGATATTTAATGCATTGAGATTATTGAGTTGTTGTTCATTCTTTTATTTCACATGAACCCTAGTTGATAATATTTTTTTGAAAGCCTTTGTGCATTTATTTTGGAATTTTAAAGTGAGTTCAAGGGCATTTAAAGTATTTTTTGAGAAGAGTTTAAGGGAACACAAATGGATCCAAAAGTACTATTTTAACATTGAGAAAATAACTATGATTCATGATTAGTATGACAGTTGAGTATGTCATCAATGTTTAAGCCGTATGGCATCTAAATATGTCATCAATGTTTATGCAATATGACTTCCCGAGTCATCAATAATTAGATCACAATATGATTTCAGATATAGTTTTCATGATAACAACCTAAATACATGTTATTTCAAGAGTTTTAAGGGAACTTAAATGGTTTCGAATGTATCAATTTACATAAAAAGAAAAAAGAGCACTATTTTCATAATAATATAAAGAGTTATCAGAAAGATTGAGTACATAGCAGTTACCTCCTAAAGAGGCTATTTTGAGAACTTATATCAACCCAGAGAGAGTACTTTTACTTGAGCATTGAGTTATATATTTTGGTAGTAGTATTGTGCATCGATATGGAGAACAGTTCAGATAACTCACATTCTCCATAAACCATGTAGCCAGCGTGGGTTAAGATCACACCTATTTTTGGGTGACTCCTCATTGCCTTTGATGTTATTTAAAGGACAAGATAAATATTGTATATCTTTTCTTCACCTATCCACCATAACATTTTTAACCATAAGAAAGAAAAAAAATTAGTATTAGAAATTTGTGTAAAGATATTAACTAGACAATATTAAACACATAAATAAATATGCTTGTTTCTCGTTTAATACTTCCTTATAAGTGACTTTAGTTAATGTTCCAATCTAAAATAAAGTAGAAACCAATATCAATTTGTGTACAACAGTAGAAAATAATTATTTTTTATCAATATATATATATCATGCATTTCACTTCCAAAATGGCACATGGCTTTAAAATAATTGTGTCATTTCCACCATGTTATCTATTGAATTGGTGCACAAGGTATGCGACCAAAGATAAGATCGCATGTGAATCATGATTTGAAGTCTTCCACCATATTATTCAATTAATATTATGATGCATTCTCTTGGGTTCTTCTTCGAATGAGCTACTCTGTTTGAGAAGCATTATAAGTTTGTGTAACAAAGATTATTGCAACTATGTGAAGAACTTGATGAACTACATAGGAGGATAATAATGTATGTGACAATCAAATTAACGAGTCAAATTTTGAATTTTAACTCAAGCAAACAAAGACAAGATATTACTTTACTTGACCTTCCATGGACGTCCTAGTTCTTTAATAATGAAGGGTGGTCTAGAAATTTATAGGAAGGTTAATAGAAGCTTTTCTCATCAACAAAAAAAAAGGAAAATCAAAATTTTTAAAAAAAATGCGAAGGAGTAAGGTAATTTTATAGTTGGTCATTAAATAAAACTTTGATTCTGTAAATTTAAAATTTTGAGGCATATTCATTGACAAATTCACATGTTTCGAATATTTGATTAATGTGCAGTTAAATCACTAATCTTCAAGTGGAATATAAAAGCATAAAAACATTCATGTATATACTTTTTCAAAATTTGATGTGTAATGATCCGGAAGGTCATTTTTGAAAATTTTCATAAAATTATCATTTTATTCCTCCTGATAGTTGTCCCGAGTCATTTCTGATTAATGCGTGGAGTTAGTTTTGAAATTTGATTTGAAAGTTTTGGTTTTTAGAAGTTTTGAGTTTTGGAAGGTCTAAAGTGTTTAAAATTATATTTTGGTATTAATCAGAGTTTCAAGTCTCATAATAGAATTTTGTCAATTTTATTTGTTCTGAAATGTGAAATTTCGTCTAGGAGAGTCATCAATTTCAGGTTCGAGTTGTTTTGTGGATTTGAGCCCTTGAGTTGGAAGTGTTGTTAATTTTATACTAAGGGTTCACTTTGGTCAATGTTTGCAGTTTGGATACTCGGATTGGACTTTTGATGGTTTCGTTAGATTCAGGGGATAATTTTAGGGCTAGTGAGGTCTTGGTTGATTTTTTAGAGGTCCCAAGGTCAATTTGATATTTTTGAGTGTTATTTATTTTATTGTTATTTTCACAGGTTTCTGGTTAAGGGGACATTGAATTGGTGTTTTGATGGTTCCATTGACTCTAAACGTCGAGTTTAGTTGGTTAGCATATCAGGTTTGAGTACTTAAGGTTCCAAACAAATCTCGAGGATCCATTCAAAAATTTTGTACCTTGTGTAATATTTTTGGTGCTTTATTATTTCTAACTCCCTAACTCCTTTACCCATTGATTAGTTCATGATTTTGATGATTAAACTTCAGTTTTGATCTGAACTTGTAATTTTTTTAAAAAGGTTTGAGGTTTTTGATAAATTGAATTCAAGGCTTGATTCAACTCCATTGTTGAAATGATTTTCATCGTTGGTTTTCAAATTCTTTGGGTAACACATTTTCATATTAATTTATTCCAGATGTAATCTTCATTTTTGGAATCGGGTTTTTACGTCGATTTGACCCCACTTTTCAAAATGCTTGATATGGTTGTTGTCAATTTCAAAATCTTATTGTGATTAATTTTTCTAATAGTTTGTGTTGAATTGGAGACTTGACGAAAGGGGAAAGCTCAAATTTTGGAATGATTGTTTGATTAATTAAGATTAGTGGACTTCTTGACTTATCATTGAGTTAATTGAACCTTGTATGCCATTATATGATTGAGAGTAATGGAAATTGGTGATGTGATTCATATAAGATTAGTCTATTGTAAATTGATGATGTGAATTTGCTAAATAACTAGGGTTAAAACAAGAATCTCATTGATTTATGTGACTTGATTATGTTGTGGAAAATCGGTCGCATGAGATGATTCACTTTATGATATGTTTTGATTAATTGTTTTTGGATATTAGTGTTGAATTTTCATCCTCATATGTGATCATTGCACTGTTATGCTTGCATTGATGTTGTACCACTGTTGTGATGAAAATTGTGAGGATGAGAGGAAATAGGAAACGGGTCACATATCGTGGAAGATTTATTGAGTGTAAATAGGGAACATGCCGCACCTCCATGGCGGATTTATTGAAATGAAATTGGGATCGGGTCACTTGCTCGTGGTATATGCATGGACTAAGAAGTTCCCCATGGATCCCGGACTAAAGACAATGGGTGTGTATCATTAGGACAGACATGCATAACTCTATATGACATTGCACATCATTGCATCGCACATAATTTGATTGTGACTATTTATTTGTATGTTGTTGAGAATCTTGATTGTGAATACTATGATGATGGAGTATTCGTGTTGAGGTGCAACTTGAGTTATTCCTTATGTACTTTTTGTTATGTGGATTGAGAGTTTTTTAGGTTGGGTTGTTTGATTATTGTAGTTTTTAGTTATGGAGGTTCGGATGGAATGGTTGGAGTACTTTTGTTCAATAATGCTTTACTTTGAGGCAGTTGTGTACTTGATGAGTACCGTGTTGTTTAGTACTCGCCCCTTGCTTCTATACTTGTGTAGGTTACGAGCCCGGATCCTTGTGATTATCCTTCCTCCATATCTTGTTTGAGGCTTTACTATATAGACTTGAGAGGTAGCTGCTTACCATCCCAATGAGCCCTCTTGTTCCTTTATTATGTTCTTGTTCTACTCGAGAAACAATGACATTGAGACTTGTATTTTTTTGCATTCTATTGTAATACATTAGAGGCTTGTACATGTGACAATCAGGTTTTGTGAGTTTTTTTAAGTTGATTATGATTTCTACATTATATGATAGTGTTAGACTTACAGCCTTGTTTCATTTCCGCATATATCATTATGTTTTGGGTTTTAGGCTAACTCGTTTTGATAGGATAAGATGAGTGATATCACACCCATTTTTGGGTTGTGACATGATGAGAACAACTTTGTATTCATTCCAACAAAGTTTCTACCCCTCCATTTATGTAATTGTTTTTCATTAAAAGAAAAAAAATACTCTTATAAGACAAAAAAAAAGGTACTTTAAATGCTTAGAAGATTGAGAGAGTAACTAAGGGATGAGGACGCTAGAGATTTATTATTTTTCATAATCAAAAATAGATTCAATGCACAAAATTCTATCGATAGTTGAATATTGCAATTATCTCTAATTTCCATTTTTTTTTCTTGACATGTGTTTTTATTCGATTATGAATTAATTTTTCCTTACGGTATTTATAGATATGGTGTATTTAGATTTATTTATGGATTTGAGTTTACTCGATTGCTCGAATTTGTTAATGGGTTTTCAATTATCTTTTAGGAAAATTAAAACAGTGAAATTTGAAAATATTTAATGAAAACTCACGTTTAGAGGGATAACTTTTAACAATTTATGTTATTTTGTTCTATTTTAGAGTTTAATGTAACTTTTTGAGGTATAAATTTTATTACATTATTGAATTTTTGTTGTGTTTGATGCAATTCTTCATGTTGCGATTTTTGAGATTTTGACAAAAATTTCTTGTGGCTGAGGCTAATTCTTTTTAGTGACAATTTGGATTAAATTTCACAATAAGAGTTTGATAAAATATTTGACATGAGTTCCAAAGTGTTCATTCATTTTTTACAAACTTAAATAATCAAACCTGTTCAAGTAATACTTAAAGGGACAATACGATATTGAGAAATGTGTAAAAATCAAATAAAATAAGTGTTATTTTACCCTTCGGGCTGGCCCAGTGGTTTGGGCTTCGGACTTCCATGTTGGAGGTCTCAAGTTCGAAACCCCTTGCCAAGGGAAAGCAAGGGGTTTGCCTTCTGGGTCGAGCTCGTTGCACCGGGCTTGCCTAGTGCGGGTTACCTCTCCTATGTGGTTTGCGAGCTATTGCGTAGGAGCGGGGGTTTTACCCTGTGCGCACCCAAAGGGTAGCGGCTGCGGGTTTCCCTTGTCATCAAAAAAAAAAAGTGTTATTTTTAATTAGTCGGGTGGTCTTTTAATTTGCTGTCCTCTTCTTCTTTTTTTGCTGATTTTTTCTTCTTTCTCATGCGTGTGTGTTTTGGATCCTTTTTTATTTCAGATGGTTATGTAGTATATATAGGATAGGAATAAGGTGTTTGAGAATATAAGGAGAGTGGAATGTGGGTATAGGTGAGAGGTTTAAGGGAGTAGAGAATATGTAGGTATATGGGACTGTTTGGTAGTAGTTAGGATAAATGGGTAGTGTGTAAAAAATTAAATATATATAAAAATTATTATAATAAAAAAATAGTTGATTATTTTAAACTAATAAAAATATAAGAAAAGTGAAATAGCTAATCTAAAAATATAATTAAGAAATACTAACTTATCTATTAAATCTAATTTAAAAACAAATATTTTTTGTAACTTTTCATATTTTTTTAACAATTGAAAATTAAACTTACCTTGAAATGTGACTCTATTTTTTTTTTGTAATTTTCAAATATTTTAAAATAAGATAAAAATCAAAATATTACTTCAAATATAAAAGAAATATTTAAGCACTAAAATTTGTGTAAATCGGTAAAAAATTACTTGTCTACAATACATGTAGGACGTACACCACCTTAGATTCAAATTGTCATGTAGGTTGCCAAGTAGGATGTGTGTCAATTTGTTTAATTTTATACAAATTTGAATGCCTATTTGTTAATGTCCTAAGTGGGAGGACATAAAAGTGTGCTGAGGCTAAATTAAATGACATATTTATGCATTGTACTTATAATATATCCAAACATTATATTCATTAAAATAAGGGAAAAGACTCAAATATGTCATCAAATTTTGAGAAAATCATCTATGCAATCAGTTAAAAGTTTGGTTGATCTATGTCATTTCTTTTTTATAAATGACTTATCTATGCTATTATTTGTAAATTAAAATTATTTTTGATTTTGTAAAATCACTTTTTATACATAGTCAGTTATGATTCGTGCACATCATTAATTAAATCATTTTTAAAGAGGAAAAAGACTCAATATCATTGAATTTTGAGAAAAGACTCATTTATTAAAAGTTCGACTCATATGTGTCATTTCAGTTAATAAATAATGACATGAATTATCCTTATCTCAAACGAAAATTGTATAGATGAACCAAACTTTTAACGGATTATATAGATGGGCCTTTTCTCAAAGTTCGATGATATATTTATGTTTTTTTCTTTTTAAACAATACACTATTATACAATACAAATAAATTAAAATATAGTAAGATGCATTATCAAAGAACAAGCAAGTAACAATGCACCAAAACTATAGCCTAGAGGTTAATGAAGTGATTAAGAACCGTGCCGAACACCACCTTCATTTAAAAAAAAAAATAGTAGTAACAACCTTCCAGAGTTTGGGTCTCCAAAGAATAGAGAAGTGGTGTAAAGTGTAAAGAAGGGTTTGAATCAATCAATGGGGGACTTACCTATAGTTCGATTTGAGGAGAAAATCATAGAAAAAGTGAAAGAAAACCCTGTAGTAGTTGTTATTGCTGAGACTGGTTCTGGTAAAAGTACACAACTTCCACAAATACTTTACCGAAGGGGTTATGCTAAATCTGGAATCATGCAGTTACTCAGCCTCTCCAGAAATGAGCTACAACCTGTATATATCTATGCTTGTAACATAATTTCATATCATTGAATACATAAATATCACATTGTTGTTCCTGAACTTCTGTTTAGAATTATTGTCATCAGCTTAGACCTCTTGGAAGTGAACTCCCTGAACTTGGCTGGATATTTTTCAAACTCATTGTGCTTCATAATTTCCTGGAAATAAGATTGCATCTAGTGCCGGCAAAATGAGCTCATATTTTGGTAACCCGCCCAATCCGCCCATATTTTAATGGGTTGGGTGAGTGATTTTTTATAAGGTAAAATATGGGTTGATAACCATATTCAACCCATAAAAATATGGGTAAACTATGGGTAATATATGGGTAAAGTATGGATTAGCCAAATGGGTTAAGCTTCCAACTTTTATTAACTCAAAATTCATGATATAACTAAAAATATTGTAACTTCTCTTCCTTTTTATGTCTTCTATAAAACTAATCATTCTTCTCTATATTGAAATGATGAAGTCTTTGGCCCTCCAAAATATATATATTTCAAATGTACATTTCTTTTGTTAATTATAATTATATATTTTTATTTGTGTAATTTTATTTTGGATAATAAATAATAGTGTAAAATAAGAAATTCATGTATTAGTATTGACATTGCTTAAAGTGCATCAAGCATTTTTTAGTCCTAAAATGTAAATATTCATTTACTTTGAAATTAAAAATATTTTCTCCTTGTTATTACATAAATTAATTTTATATTGAAAAGTTATAGGATTTTATTTTTTGACTTTTATGATACAATATAACTAAATAAAGTATTTTAAATAATTTCCATCTTAAAAAAAAAGACTAAAATATTTTATTCATGTTGAATTCTTAAGTAGAGTATTATTTACTCATGAAAATCTGGATAAATATGGGTAAACTAGTATTTTACCCAACCCATTTGTTACCCAATAAATTTTTATCCATATCAAATATGGGCGGGTTGAATTATTACCCATTTTATGTTAACCCATTTTCAACCCTCCCATTTGCCACCACTAATGCATCATTCACTAGTTTCGTCCATGCTTGGATTTGACATTTGATTTCCAAATTATTGATCAAGATTTCATTAATTTATTTCTATTTTATGGTATGGGATCAAACATTGTTTGGCTTGTCTTTATGCAGGAGGATAAGATGAATTGTTGGAATTCTTCTCAGACGACGACTCTACACTCTTCCAATGGCTACTAGTTAAACATGGAAGTAGCTACAAATGAAAGAATCTACAAATGATATTATAAACTTAGGTGATGCAACCATTGGGCCTCAGACGTGGGCCTCAGATGTTTGATTGGATCTGTTTTTAAATGACTGGGCTTTAGCATATACACTCCCTTCTAGAACCTAATTAAGGCATTTTTTCATTATATATTTTCTGTATTATCTCTTAGTTTGTTATAGGTAGACAAATTAGAAATAGTCAGTTGTGCAGTTAGTTAGCAAGATACTTGTATAAATATAGGTAAATTGTACAGAGCAGATTATCAATTCAAAGAGAATTTTCCAATACAATATTTTATTTTGACATGGTATCAGGGTAAGCATAATAGCTCTTCTGTTTTTCTTCTTCCCTTCACGTTTCAGCTTCTGCTTCCTTGTTTTTTTCTTTTTCCTCATGGAGGATGCTCAAATATCTTCTGGTAGTGTTACTGAAAAGAGTGATGGAATTTCTGTAACTAATGCAGTAGATCCCTCACATGCTTTCTACATCCATCCCTCAGACTCTCCTGGGATGAACTTGGTTTCCACCATCTTTGATAGTAGAAGCTATGGTGGCTGGAGAAGAGGGTTATCATTGCTCTATCATCCAAGAACAAACTAGGATTCACTGATGGATCCCTAGATGTTCCTGTTGATATAAATTTTGAGAAAGCTTGGTCAATATGCAATGATATGGTGCTATCTTGGCTGCTGAATACTCTTTCAAATGAGATTGTTGAACTTGTTTTGTACTCCAAAAGTGCAAAAGTCTTGCGGTCTATTCTGAAAGACAGATTTGGTTAGGCTAGTGAAGCAAAATTATTTTAATTAAAGAAAGAGTTAAATGTTGTTATACAAGGAAATTCTAGTATTTCTACTTATTTTACCAAGATGAAAAGTCTATGGGATGAGCTTGATGCTCTTAACACTTTTTTAGCTTGTTCTTGTGATTGTGTATGTGGTGCTAAAGAAAAAATTGTCAAAGCTCATCAGGATGAAAGGTTACTTCAATTTCTCACGGGTCTTAATGACACCTTCATTGAGGTTAGAAGTAGCATTCTATTGTCTTTCCCTCTTCCTACCATTGGTCAATCTTACTCTCTAGTAGTTCAAGATGAAAAACAGAGAGAAATACATGTTGTTCCTAATTATCCAACAGAGTCTGCCTCTTTTCTTGTTGGAAATTCGGGAACTAGGAGGTTTGATGAATATAAACCTCAGCAAGGAAACTTTTCCAAGAAATACAATCTCATGTGTAACTATTGCAAAAAGACTGGTCACACTATGGAACAGTGCTACAAGCTTCATGGATTCCCTGCTGATTTTAAGTTCACCAAGAATAAAAAATACCAAAAAGGTCATGTTGCTAATGATGTTTTTAGTTCATCTAAGGGTAGGTGTCATGGTGTGGAAGGTTCTACAGATCAAACTTCACTCAGTCAGGAAAATGTTGCTCAACTCTTGCAACTATTACAGAAGATGAACCACCAAACTAGCAGTACTGGTGAAGGATCTGCTAACATCACTTGTGCAGGTATACCCAGTTCTAATGTTTCTCTGTTTAGAGTTGACAGTGTTTCATGGATTTTAGACAGTGAAGCTTCTGAGCATATAACATCTTATAGAACTCTTTTCTCTAATCTCAGTCTTTTGCCTCAACCTATTATGGTTACTCTTCCTAATTCATATAGAGCCACTGTCACTCATTCAGGATCTGTGGAACTCTTACCTAAATTAATTCTTCACAATGTCCTTTATATTTAGTCTTTCAAGTGCAATCTTCTGTCTATTCATAAACTGTGCAAACAGTTTCAGAAATATATTTTGTTTACCCCAAACAAATGTTTTATGTTTCAGGGCCCTTCACTGAAGAGCCCTCTGGAGGTTGGTAAGGAACAATGGGGTCTATATATATTCAAGTCTCCTCAACCAGCCGTTACTAAGAGTCTTTGTGATCTCAGACATGGTAATCAAGATGATCTTCCCACAAAGAGCCTATCTAGTTCTAGATCTAATAGTTCATGTTCTCCTAATTCTGCTGCAAATGTCTTTACTTCCTGTTCTAGTTTCTTTGATTCCAATGTAAAATAAACCTATGGCACTATAGATTAGGCCATATGCCTTTGAGTAATATGAAGAATGTTGTTCCAGCTTCTCTATCTTGTTCCAAATTTTCATCTCCTTGTATTATTTGTCCTATGGCAAGAAAATCTAAATTGCCTTTTCCTAAAAGTTGCCTCTTTACTAAATCAGTGTTTGAACTAATACTTGTGGATACTTGGGGTCCTTACAACACTCCTACATATGATGGTTTTAAGTATTTTTTAACCATTGTTGATGATTTTAGTAGAGAAACACGGACTCGTCTACTTAGTTCTAACTCCAATGCTTTTTCTGTTCTTAAATCCTTTATTTCTATGGTTGAAAGACAATTTAACTCTCAAATCAAAATAATCAGAACAGGCAATGCTTTTGAATTAGGGGCTGGAAAACTACATTCTGATTTATTTTTTCCAAAGGGATAATTCACCAAACTACTTGTGTTTACGCTCCACAACAAAATGGAATAGTGGAATGGAAACACAAGCATTTTCTTGAAACTTCAAGAGCCTTGTTATATCAATCTCATTTACCTATCATTTATTGGGGAGAATGTTTAATAACTTCCACTTATTTCATTAACAGGTTTCCTTCTTCTATATTAAATCACAAAGCACCTTTTGAAATCCTCTTTAAAGATAAACCTCTTTATTCACATCTAAGATGTTTTGGTTGTTATGCTTTGTTTCCACTACTTCTCCTTATAGAACAAAGTTTGATCCAAGAGCCTTGCCTTGTGTGTTTTTAGGGTATCCTTATGGGAAAAAGGGGTACAAAGTCATGAACCTTAAAACAAAGAAAATTTTTGTTTCTAGAGATATCATTTTTTATGAAGAATATTTTCCCTTTTCATCAGATATGTCTCACATTTCTTATAGATTATTTCCAATTCCTCCCTCAGATATACATGTTTCTGATTTTCCTTTATTTATACCTGAACCAGACTCAACACTTTCTAGTGTTCCTGATGCTTTGCCTACTCCTCCTTTTTCTCCCTCATCTGACTGTAATCCTATTTCTTCTCCTATCTGTCCATCTCCTTATACTCCCCTTCAAAATCCTATTATTGATACTCTTGTCAGAAGGTCTTCTAGGAATACTAGGACTCCTTTTTATCTAACAGATTATATTTATCATGTTTTACAACTCACAGATGTCAGTTCTTCTTGTTTTCTTAGTCCTGTCACTCCTACTTCTCTTTCATTCAATACTATATCCTCTTTTAATCAGGTTATGCTCAACTCTGTCTGTAATATCCATGAACCTGCTAGCTATGAAAAGGCCATACATGAACTTTACTGGCTGCCTTGGAACTGAATTGAACTTGGGATGTTGTTCTTCTGCCTCATGGGAAAAAGGCTTTGTCTTACAAGTGGGTTTACAAAGTCAAACAACATTCAGATGGTAGAATTGAGAGATTTAAGGCCAGATTGGTCATTAGAGGTGATATACAAAAGGAAGGGGTGGATTACAATGAAACTTTTTCACCAGTGGTGAAAATGACCACTGTTCGATGTATTTTGGCTATTGCAATAAAGAGAGGATGGGGTTTATTTCAATTAGCTGTGAATAATGCATTTCTATATGGTGACCTCAGTGAGGAAGTTTACATGAAATTTCCTAGTGGTCTTTATCTTCCTTCTCCTAATCATGTTTGTTTATTAAAGAAGTCTATTTATGGCCTTAAACAGGCATCTCGACAATGGTATTCAAAACTCACTGCAGCCCTCAATTTTAAAGGTTTTAGTCATTCTCTCAATGACTATTCTTTGTTTTTTAAGAAGTCTACTGATTTGATTTCTGTAGTTGCAGTTTATGTCGATGACATTTTATTAACAGGAGATAATCCAACTGAATTATAGAAAATCAAGTTATTCTTTGATGCAAAATTTAAGATTAAAGATCTTGGGAATTTACACTTCTTCCTCGGTTTGGAAGTCATTTGGGAACCACATGGTTTTATTATTTCTCAAAGGAAGTTCATTTTTGAATTATTAACAGAGTTCGATTGTTTGGACATTACTCATGTTTCTACACCTCTGGATTCTTCTGTCAAATTAAAGGTAAATGAAGGTGTTCCCTTGAAGAATCCCACTCTAAAATCATTCACTTTTCAGCACCTTAGTTAGTATATACAGGACCCTCGTATTCCTCATTTTAATGTGGCTTTACGAGCACTTCGCTATTTGCTCAAAGATCCAGGTCTTGGGATCTCTATACCCATTTCACCATCCTTCCAGCTCCTTGTATTTTGCGATTCTGATTGGGGAACCTGCCCAGATTCATGGAAGTCCGTTAGTGGTTTCTATATTTCTCTTGGATCTTCCCTTATTACATGGAAATAAAAAAAAAGCAAGCAGCAGTATCACTCAGTTCAGATGAAGCTGAATATAGGTCGATTAGGTGAGTCGTTGCCAAACTTACTTGGTTGGTCCGTTTGTTCAAAGATCTCAATGTTCCGATCAGTTTGTCGGTTCCTCTTCATTCGGATAGTTTCGGTGCCATACACATTGCTAAAAATCCAGTCTTTCATGAACGAACGAAACACGTCGAAATCGATTGTCAATTCGTTCGGCAGCAGTACCTCACCAGACTTATTTCGCTCTCTCATGTTCGATCTTCTTCTCAGCTTGAAAATCTGCTTACCAAATCTCTCATCGGCCCTACCCATCATTCTCTTCTTCACAAGTTGGGTGTCTCCTCCCTTCCAACTTGAGGGGGGTGTTGGAATTCTTCTTAGACGACGAATCTACTCTCTTCACAAATGAAAGAATCTACAAATTATATTATAGACTTAGGTTATGCAACCATTGGGCCTCAGATGTTTGATTGGATTTATTTTTAAACTACTGGGATTTAGCATATACACTCCCCTCTAAAACTTAATTAAGGCATTTTTTCATTACATATTTTCTATATTTATATCTTAGTTTGTTATAGGTAGACCAATTAGAAATAGCCAATTGTGCACTTAGTTAGCAACATACTTGTATAAATATAGGTAAATTGTACAGAGCAGATTATCAATTCAAAGAGAATTTTCCAATACAGTCTTCTATTTTGATACGAATTGGGTAATGAATCTCAGAAGGATGAAACTGACTAGGTTATCATTTGCTAAAGGAAATTGTTAACCAGAAGACATTTCAATGAATATGGGAGAAAGGGAAACAGGGTAATATAATAGTAAAAGTTAAGCTAATCTGAGATTTTTGGTTCCTCTGAACAAGAGAGTTATTGAGGATAATGATAGAAAGTGTTGAGTAAAAACACTTAGTAGAGACTTTCTTTATGTTAGTTGAGGAAAGTTTGAGACCCTTTACATGACTTCAGAAGTCTTGTTGTTTGAGAATGCTTAATTGGGGAAAGGGTAAATAAGGAAAAACACTTAGTAGTATAAGTACAATTTCTTGTAGATTTTGGAAAACTAGTCAAGGAAATTGCCACATTAGCCTTGACCAGAATCCTCTCTTGTTGATAGGTAATAGAAGCTTGAAAAAGTGCTACTCAACATCTGTTTTATATAATTGCTTTTTGTTGTAGTTAGACCAACATTTTGGTGTTCTCCTATTTTGCTTCATACTTCGAATTTTTAATATTTTTTTCATGTTCATTCTTTGATAAATTCCTTCAACTTTTCATGGACGGACAAGGTGCACAAGAGAAAAATGTTTGAATTAGAGAGGAAGTCGATTATGCCATAAGATTTGAAGATAGAACTTCGTAAAAAACACGTATCAAGCATTTTTGTGGTTCTGAATTATCATTAATACCTATTACAACCATTGACACTTTCTATTGATTTTGTTCCTTAATTGCTTTCAGACATTTAACTGGAAGATTATTCAAATTGCAGGTATCCTACGGATGAAGTGCTCCTTCGTGAGAGTCTTTTCAATCCGAAGCTGAATCAGTATTCTGTCATCATATTGGATGAAACACATGAAAGGAGTTTGAACACATTAGATCAACTTTCCATGCCCTTCTATGTGTTAATATCATTTTGATATCTTAGAGATATATCCAACTATTATATTGTCGTAGTCTTTATTCTACTATTTATGCTTAGATGGTGTTGCCCATCTGTGTTGATGACTTTTTTTCATTATGGAATAATCACAGGGATATATTGCTAGGTCTAATGAAAAGATTAATCAAATGGCGTCACTCAAACTTGAAAGTCTTGATCACATCAGCAACTCTTGATGGTGGAAAGGTATCTAAGTTCTTCTCTGACTGCCCCGTCCTTACTGTACCATGTTTTATTAAGTATGTTTTCTAACCTTCTTATATCAAGTTTTAGCTTGGTTAATTGCATGTCATAAAATATCCCATTTTAGCATGATTTAAATGCTTTATGCATGACTATCATACTTGGTACATTGTTTTGTACTAACGCATACTCTTGCCTACATTTTCCCCAAATGTAGGGTCCGATATTTGGGGTTCTCAGTTTCGTAGCTAGAGATTGACTTGGTTGATTCCCGAACTTGGTGAGTCCTCATGCTTCGAGGATGGATTTCATTGTTCTTAGTTTCCTTTTTATTT
Source organism: Solanum paucissectum (assembly GCA_029582445.1). NCBI lineage: Eukaryota > Viridiplantae > Streptophyta > Magnoliopsida > Solanales > Solanaceae > Solanum > Solanum paucissectum. The sequence continues at coordinate 44,416 of JAJONZ010007603.1, forward strand.
TAAGTATTTGAACATGATGTATGGGCTAGGCCCAATCTCATTCTACTATATTAGATAGTTATTGAAACAAGCACTTTAGACTTTCGCTTTCATTTTATAAAATGTTCGTACTTGAAATGTTGTTTTTACTTCTATTGTTCTATTTCTTATGTTATGAATGCTAATTTTCTTGTATGGGGCCTCTCGGGGTCCTATACGCCATGTTACATCTAGGGTGTACCCCTGGGTCGTGACAACCAATGAAGGAACATATGGGTTTTGGGGTTTTTTGAACTGCTGAAACTTGTGGAAGCGTAGCATCTCCCACACATCAGGGTACTTGTCCACAACACCATCAGTAGATAGTCGTTTCTCCTCTGTGATTGTTCGCAACCCAACAACTTTTAGGCAATTCATGGATCTAGGAAGTTGTGCTGGGGCAGGGGGAACTAGAGGTGCCTAAGCTACTGGAGGTGTTGGGAGTGCTGGAAGTCGTGTTGGATCATGAATTACCTTAGATCTCAATTTTGAGCACTTCCATTTGAGAAACTCCCCCTCTGTATCTGGTGTATGTATTGGCGTCCTAGACTTTGTACCTACTTGTCTTTCAGACTCGGATGAGGTGAGATGAGTTGAGTCGATGCCCATGTTGTCTGACGCGCTCAAACTGAAACTGGAACTCACCACCACTTGTTTCTTCCCTTTTTCCTTTACCTTTTGCAGAGGAGGTTTACACCAAGTCATGTAGGGAGTTGTGACCTCCTGTACAATCACAACCCCTTTAGACTTTTTCCGAGGTGCTAGACCTCTCACCGGAGCTTTGGTCTAGCCATATCTGTAGAAAAACCCAAGCAAAACACATGTGGTGGCAAAGGGTTATCAAAATGTTATTTTCAAAAAGTTGAAGGAAAATTCGCCAAACAACTCGGTGAGTCGCCGAGATCATTTGGCGAGCAATAGAAGGCTCACCGAAAGTAACAGAACAACAAAACAACAATTCAGTGCAAAAAGGGCAAGACAAAAGACCATTCAGTGAGACACCAAACCTAATCGGTGATGCAAAGGGGTCTCGCTTCAAATCACAGAAATATTTAGCAAAAATAGGCTTCAAGAAGGTGAGGTTAAGGCTATTTGGTGAGTCGCCGAGTCAACTCGACGAGCACAAACATATCACCGAAAATCACAGAACAATTCAGCGACAATTAGGTCAAGAGGGCGATAAGAGGAGTCAGTTGGCGAACCATCGAGTCACTCAACGAGCTCGACTAAGTTCATCAAATGGCCCAACGTTCCAGATTATCAGCCCATAATTCATTTCTCAATGCACTACCTACTACAACAAATTTTAAACATAATTCTATGCAATTCTAGCATACCTACTACGCAAACTTAAGCCGGGGTACTAAGACTTCCCCCAATCTATTCAAATTCAACCAAATGACAATTTTACTCTTAAGAATGGTGTCACCCAATCCATCATTGGGAAATTCAAGTGGTTTGGTTGAAATCAGGTTACTCAGACTTCAACCACACAAAACACAACATGTAAACTCAAATTTCACGCAAATTGAACATGAAATTTAAACTAATTTAGGCTAAATAATTTATCGGGCAAGTTTGACTTCAATTTACAATTCAATAAGCAATTAGGCATATAATCAAGGCACACAATAGATCCATTAACTACTCATAAGAATGCTCAGTAAAAATCATGAAATTAAATCTAATTCGGAAAACCAACCTCAATTGAAGACAAAGGACACTAAGACAAAAAGACAATGATAAGTAATGGACCAGATTCCGAACACACAAGGACACCGATGAAAATCTATGTAAGAACTATGATCTAAAATTTGATTGTAAGAGTGCAAAGTCAAAAAAATCAAAATAATGAAAAAAATTGAATTTAAAATGGTTGAAAGACCCTTGACCCTTCAATTCAAGCCTCGATCGGTGAGGGTCATTAATTTCGCCGATCCACTCGGCAATGCGCCAAGTGGATTTTAGCTCGCCAAAATTAACAGAATTTCAGCCATTAAGTTATTCCAAAGGGAGATCAATGTCGGGCTCGCCGAACCACCCGGTGGTTTGCCGAGTTTACTTTAGCTCTCCAAATTGCCTTTCTTTCCAAAATTCAAATTTCAACCTGCACATCCAACAAATGTTGTTACACTGACAAAAAGTAAACCTTGGGTTTCCTCCGAAGAAGTTCCTTATTTAACGTCGTGGCATGACGTGGCCATGTGATCATGCCTCATTCTTCGGGTTGACTAATGTGTCACTGGGAAGACGCCCTTTATGTGTTGGATTTAAGTGATCTGAGATTTAACCCCTTTGAGTCTTAAGCGACTTTATGGAGACCGAGTGCAAAGTCACTATTTGATTTAGAGAAGATACATCATCTTTCATCTCCTTGAGTACCTTGTTCGATCCTTCAACCTTGTTCAAAATATGGGCAAGTTATCCTCGGACTAGAAGCTTTCGAGATCAGCCCTTGGTTCCTTCGGTTTTTGATGCTCATGAAGAGGCACATAGTTGTCACGACCGAGGGCTACCCCCTAGATGTAACAAGGCATACAAGACCCTGATAGGCCTCATACAAGCAATTTAGCTATCATAACATAAGATAATAGAAATGAGCAAAAATTTAAAATATTTTCAACACAATCAAAGTCTTTATAAAACGAAGCGGAAGTCTAATACACTTTTTCTGAAACTGTCTAAATCATGAATATCTTTGGGACACAACCCATACAATAATGTTCAAAACATACAATGAAAGAACATAAGAGAAATCGTGGCAAAATCCTCGAATGCTATGAGGACTCACCAATCTTCAAATCTTGCTCCTACTATGATCCTAGCCACGGGGATGAGAGTCGATATCGCCGAACCCTACATTTGGATAAGAAATATAGGCAAGAGTATGCGTTAGTACAAACATGTACTAAATATGATAGCTTGCATAAACATCAACATAAGCATAAGAGTTAGACAACATAAGTCATAAATCATGATCAACACAAGTGAATCTCATCTTAAAATATACTTACGATACTTCCTTGAAGTAACCTTGTTTCATCATAACTATGCTAAGTTTGATGTGAGAAGTCGTCAATTCTTAGTTGTTGTTATTATAATTGAAAGGCACGTCATCTTGCCAATCTAACCTAAGTCATTGGCCATGGAAGAGCACATCATCATGCGAATCCTAGCTATCCATGAAATGGTGTCATCTCACCAATCCAAGCTATCCATGAAAGGTATTACTTACCAATCCAAGCTATCCATGGAAGGTACTACTTACCAATCCAAGCAACCATGGAAGGTACTACTTACCAATCCAAGCTACCATGGAAGGATACTACTTATCAATCCAAGCTACCATGGAAGGGTATCATATTACCAATTCAAGCTATCTATGAAGAGGTCTCATATTATCAATTCAAGTTATCCATAAAGAGGTCTCATATTACCAATTCAAGCTATCCATGAAGAGGTCTCATATTACTAATTCAAGTTATCCATGAAGAGGTCTCATATTACCAATTCAAGCTATCCATGAAGAGGTCTCATAATACCAATTCAAGATACCATGGAAAAGCACCTCATCATACTAATCCAAGTTATCCATGAATAAGCCCCTCATTATGCTAATCCAAGCTATCAATAGAGAAGCACCTCATTATGCTAATCCAAGCTATCCATGGAGAAGCACCTCATTATACTAATCCAAGCTATCCATGGAGAAGCACCTCATTATGTTAATCCAAGCTAGGTCTTATTATCATAGTTCATAAATTCTTTGATTCATTTAGGTGAGCAAGACTTTCAACCTAGAATAATTATATGTGATAAAACCTTTCACATTCATGCATTCATGCATTCATACATTCATAAAGTAAATCATGTGGGTAAATCCTTCCAGAACAATTCTAACTAATAATCAACAATCATCGTATAAGCTTTACTCTCAAAGCCCTAATAATTATAATTCATCATATATGCTTCAATCTCAAGAAATTTATGTCTATATGCTTCAATCTCAAGCCATCTATAATGTACCATATCAATCCTATATGAATACATCTAAATCTACAATCTCCCCTTTCATGGAGTAAAACCCATCTAAATCAATTTCACCTTAGAATCATGGGTTAGGCATGGGTACATATAAATTCATTCTAAAATCATTAAATCCACTGAATACAAACATAAACAATCATAACCCAATCATTTGGATCAACATTCATCAAAACCCACAACCTTAGAAGAATCCCTAACTCAATTGGGGAATTTCTACTTCTCAATTGGGGAAACCTTAGGGGCCCCATGGATGAAAATCCATCATACCTTGTTAACAATTCCCACAAATGCTTGAGGATTGGAGACTTGACCTTCATCCTAGCTTGAACTCTTTCTTTTTCTTCATATTTTGGAGAGAGAAATTTTTTAGGGGAAGCTTTTGGGTTTTGGAAATAATGACTTGAATGGGTGAGTTTTGGGGTTAAAATTAATTATATAGGGGTCCTAGGCTTGGGTAAAACAATGTAGATTTGGTTTAATTAAAACTAGAAAAAGATCCATTTGCCCCTAAACTTACAGTGGACTGCCCACCTTCACGTGAGGCTACACGGCTCGTCAGGGTCACACGGCCCGTAGTGGTGCCCATGGTCCCTTGACCAGTGTCTTGTCTTGTCACCACCTTCCCTCCTAATACTAAGTAAGGACCACAACCTTTCCCACGGCTCGTGTTGGCCTTCACGAGCTGTCTAGTGGCTCGTGGGGAGGGTCTCTTTTTGGGAAGTTTGACTAGCTCAGTACCTAGCTGACCATGCCCATAACTATGACCTGCGGTCCCCACCACGAGGCATCAAGGTGTCTGTGAGAGGTGAGCACAGGTTGGTTGGATACTGGAAGCCACTATAGGCAGTACCACGACTCGAGGTGCCCTTTATGGGCCATTTGGGTCCACGTGAAGGTGCCCAAGCTTAATTCCTTGGCTCTTGAACTCTCACTTTACCCCAAGCTTAGACTACTAGATTTCTGAGGTATAACGATAGCGATCTTTTTCACTGTCTCTATCTCTATGATTTTCACCATGGTCATGCCCTTCTCACTCTCGATCTCTCCAAGCATCATCATGATCTCTATTCCAACCTTGATTCCGGTCCGGTCTTGGATAACTCGGATGAGAACCCCCCCCCCCCCGCTTGGTTTGACAAGAACTGCACCTCTTCTTTATACATGGCCTCAAATTGTGCGTCATCAGGGTTCACACCACTACTAGCACCAACTGTATTCACGGCCTTGTAACCACCTCCCATGACATGCTTGGTCAATAGGTCCATTTGGGTCATCATTTTGGCCATATTTTCATCTCGCTCTTGGTGCTTTTATATTTGTTCTTTTGTTAGCCAAGATTAAAAGGAGACACCTGATTTTATCTTGTGTACCATGCATAATTAATTTCCGTCATCTCATTAAGCAGTACGATGTAATTTCAAAGGGTTGTCTCATATTCCATCCCGAATGAGTTGCTCAGTGACACCTTTGTTGACTATGTCAAGACTCTGGTAAAAGTATTGCAAGATCACATTATTCGGCAACCCATGAGTCAGGCATTGGAGAACCAACTTTTGGAACCTCAATCATGTTTCATGGATGGTCTCACCATCAATCCGTTTGAAATTCTGAATATTGTCCCTCAACTTAACTATCTTGGAGGAAGGGAATAACCTTTCATAAACACCTTTGTGAGCTCCTCGCAAGAAGTGATCGATTCCCATAGTAGTTTGGTCATACACTTTGTTGCTTTCTCCACTAGAGAAAAGGGAAACAAATAGAATCAGGCTGACTCTTGGATGATGTTCTTGAAGGAAAATTGTCCACACACATCAATAAAATTTCGGATGTGGTTATGAGGGTCCTCATGAGCAAGCCCCTAAAGAGACCCTTCATTTGCAACAGTTGCAACATTGTGCTGATCAAATGAAACACTGCAATACCCACCATTGGAGGCAATCGAATAGCACCTACACTTCCCAACTGATCCTCATTGACATCATGCAAGTTTCCGATGTCATCATTATTCCCCAGTAGCGGCACCATTTTTGATAACGCTCAATGATGAGTCTTAGATTTTAACACACTTTGGGCTTTGTTTTCATAGTTATATTGTCCTTGATGCCTAAGTTAGGCTCTAAACTGATGTTAAAATATTTATTCGCAGCAATGAAGGTAAAGGAGCAAGGCAAGGAAATTACCGGGCAAAGACGAATGAAAAAGATGAAAAAGGCTGAAGATCGCCAAAGCCACTCGGCGGCTCGCCGAGTGGCCTCTTCGCCCGCTGAAAGTTACAGTATGCTACCCCTTGAATGAGAGAAATTGGGTGATGTATGGTACATATCGGCAACATGCTGATTGGATCAGCGAAGAAGATTCAGTCCACCGAATGTTACAGAATTATCAACAAAGGAGCAAGCAAAACGACCATCAAAAGAGCAAACAGCGCATCGCGGAACCTGTCGGTGCACCAAACCTAGACCACCTCAAGTTACATACAAAAGTAATGAAAACTAAAGATAAATGGCGATGGATAGAGGCGATCGGTGAGTCGCCGACCTGTTTGGCGACACACGACTTACCTTGCCGATTGACCCCGAAGACTAAATTCTGAAAGAGTATAAATTGATTTTTAAAAAGAGATCTGGGCATCCTATAATTTTTGAACTCGTATCTTCTAACTGAAACATTGTTTTTGCTTAGTTTCAGAGGGTTTTGAAGAGTTTTCTAATAGATTTTGGATTTGAGTTTTGAAGTTGAAGCGAAATTGAAGCATTGTAAAGACTTGGACATTAATACCCAGTTATGAAGAATGTAATCGGTATTGATTGTTTCTTTTTAATGATTTGTGGATAAAATCCCCCATTCTTGGCGTGTGATTATGTGATTAATTATCTTAATTAGCTTATGAGTGTTAGTAATTATTGATTTTATTATTCTTTCGAAGTGGGTCTGATTTATAGCTGAGGTTAAATTTAAGAATTGTAGTGAAAATTGCAATTCTAATTTAGTGTTATATGCGTGCTTGAGAAAGAGGTGTAGAGTTAAGGTTATAAATTGGCATTTGTAGGATTTGAGTGGTTGTGTGTTCAACTCAAGAGAATGAATCTTAGCTCGACCCTACCTATCTAGCTCGAGAGAGTAGATTAATTGATGTATTGGGCTGTTTTTAGTGCTAAGTTTGTTGAGGTTTGAGAGAACTCGCTTGAATTGTAATAGTTGTTTGAGAGAAAGCTCTTACATCTATAGTCTAGCCTACCCACTAAGTTTCAGATGATTTCAATAATTGGTAATTACCCATCTAGTGAAATTGGCAATTAATCAATCACATCCCCAAGGATCCCTATCTATTTGATCACTCCCCTATTTTTGAAATTGATGTAGTTGATAATTGATACTTTTAAACCCCCATCTGACATTCAATGTCAAACCATTAACTTACATACTTAGTTTCCATAATGTCTACTTCTATAACCGATTAGACCACACTCTATACTTCTTAATTGAATTCTATATTGTACCAATCCTTGTGGGGTCGACCCCAACTCTTTGTTGGGTTTTATACTAGAATACAAATTGCCTACACCTAGTATTGGATGAGGTATAGATGAGCGTTTATCATAAATGGGGCCGCTGCCGGGGAGTGATGTTATAGAATTCTCTTATTGAAGTTTGTTTGTGATCTTAGTGTGTTGTAGTCAAAAAACATTATATATGTTTGTTGTTTGCTGCTCTTGAACAAGTAGCAACATGAGCACTAACGGGAGTAACATCATCCCTGTGGGACACCAAGATGAAGTTCGGAATTTTCCCGATGTACATGAAGTTCAGCTGGGTACCGTTGGTGCTATTCGGATGCCTCCGGTGGGAGGAAAAACAATGTTCCATGTCACTAGAACCATGTTACAAATCATGAAAATGAAGGGACTATTCGGAGAGATAGAATATAAGGACCTACACAAGCATATTCAGAATGTTGTGGCGACGTGTAGCCCATTTGCTTTGGAGAACATTACACAAGAGTCGGTTAAACTTCAATTGTTTCTCTTCTCCCTAAAAGGGGAAGCAACGAAGTGGCTATCCGAACTACCAAAAGGATCAATCACATCGTGGGAAGAGCTAACCGAAGCATTTTATGTGGAGTCCCTCCCCCCCCCTTCAAAGATGGTGAAGTTGAAGGACCACATTCAGAATTTTAAACGAATAGATGGGGAGCTGATTCATGAAACATGGGTGAGGTTTCGGAAGTTATTACTCAAATGTCTGACCCATGGGCTCCCAAACAATGTGCTATTGCAATAATTCTACTGGAGCCTCGATTCAGTCAACAAAAGGTCAACTGATCAACTTGTTCAAGGAGGAATTATGCAACAATCATTTGCTATAGCTTCCACTCTCCTTGATGAAATGAAAAAGATCAATAGTGCTTGGTATACCAAAGAAGACCCAGTGTCTTCATTGAATTTTGGAATGACAAAAGAGAAAGTGGAGAAGAATCAATAAAGGGATGAAAACATAGCCAAAATGATGTCTCAAATGAGTTTTCTTAAAGATCAAATCTTGGGGAGTAAATCTGAAAACCTCGAGGTAAAGAAGGTTTCAAGTTTAGAGGAGGTTTCTTACTCGGACTTCCTAAAGTCATGTGAGAATAAAGGTAATTGGAACATCTATGGTGAAAATGAACAGAGAGGATGCAATCGTGATAATGGTGAATATGATGAATACTATGTTCCAAGGAGTGGTAGCCCAAGGTCTAGAGATAGCTCCGAGAGTTATCAGGTGGAGGAGTTACTAGCCCAAATTCTGAACAAATTTGAAGGATCAGATGACACTCTTAATGAAATGAAAGCTGACTTCTCATCCTTGAATAGCAAAGTAAACTCTCACTCAGAATCCATCAAGCAATTCGAGTGCCAAATTCATCAATTTTCAACACAAATGGAATCCAAGCCATTAGAGAGGCACATGAATAAAGATGTGGTAAATTTGGAAGATGGCCGTGACAAGAGCTTAGTGGTATTGACCCGGAGTGGTAAGGGAGCATGTGGCGATGTGAAGGTGAATGATGAGGCAAGTACTAGTAGAGAAGGGAAAGTCACTATTGATGTAGAGGAACCCAATCAAGCACCGTAGGACGACATGTCCGAAGAGGCTAAAGATACTCCAAAGCAAAGCACTGAGAGTGAAGTAATTTCCCATAAAGAGCTGGTAAAAGCCCTGCCCAAAATAAATCCACCATTTCCCCAAAGACTCGAGAAACGGAATGAGGATGAAAAGTTCAAGAAATTTATCTCCGTGTTCAAGACCTTGTCGATAAATTTGCCTCTAGTGAAAGCATTACTATAAATGCCCGGCTATGCCAAGTTTATGAAAGAGTTGGTCACTAAGAAAAGGAGCATGGATTTTGAAATAGTTGAAGTGTCTCACAACTGTAGTGATATCATGACTAGCAACGTGGTAAAAGAGAAGACTGACCCGGGGGAATTTACCATCCCATGTACTATCAGAATGCTTCAATATTCCAAAGCATTATGTGATTTGGGGGCTAGTATTAATTTGATGCCATATGTCATTTATAAGCATCTTGGATTGGGTATACCTAAGTCGACAACAATGCGGCTCCTTATGGCTGATCAGTCTATCAAACATCCCATTGGCATACTTTATGATATTTTGGTGAAAGTAGACAAGTTCATATTTTCATCCGACTTTGTCATTTTGGATTGTGAAATTGATACCGAAGTACCTATCATTTGGGTAAACCATTTTTGGCAACCGGAAGAGCTTTGGTGGATGTTGAAAGTGGCAAGTTAAAGTTTTGGGTGAATGATGAAGAGGTTACTTTTAATGTGTGCAAATCGATGAAGCAACATAGTGACATTCATGTAGTTTTAACGATTGATGTAATTGATGAAGCAATGGCTAGTGTGAGTGAAATGATGTGTATGGGTGAACCCTTTGCTGCTGTACTCTAAAATTATGATAAGGATGTCGTCCAAGGGTATGATGAAGTGGTGGCTTCTCTATCGATACTAGGTGCGTACTCAAGAAACCTATTGAAACTTGATATCGATCTAAAGAATCAAGAGAGCCCTCCCGCTAAGCCATCAACGGAGGAACCTCCAAAGCTTGAGTTAAAAGTGCTTCCATCTCATCTTCGGTATGCATTCTTAGGGGCAAATAATACCTTGCCCGTTATCATTGCATCAGACTTGCTTGAGTGGCAAGTGAAATTACTTCTTGAGGTGTTGAGACGATACATAAAGGCCATAGGATGGACAATTGATGATATTGTAGGTATTCCACTCAGAATTTGCACTCACAAAATCCGATTACAGAGTGAATGCAAACCAACTGTAAAGCATCGAAGAAGACTAAACCCACCTATACAAGAAGTTGTGAAGAAAGAGATCATCAAGTGGCTAGATACAGACGTGATTTACCCTATTGTGGATAGAAAATGGGTAAGCCCTGTGCAATGTGTACACAAGAAAGGAGGCATCATGGTGGTCCCAAATGAAAAAGGGGAACTTGTACCTATGAGGCCGGTCATCGGTTGGAGAGTATGCATGGACTACCGGAAGCTAAATTCATGGACCGATAAAGATCATTTCCCAATGTAATTTATGGATCAAATGCTTGATAAGTTTGCGGAGCGCGAATGGTATTGTTTTTTTGGATGGCTATTATAGGTACAACCAAATTTCCATTGCACTGGATGATCAAGAGAAAACCACTTTCACTTTCCCCTATGGAACTTTTGCTTTCAAAATGATGCCTTTTGGATTGTGAATGCTCCAGCGATGTTCCAATGTTGCATGCTCTCTATCTTCGCAGACATGGTGGAAGATTCAATGGAGATCTTCATGGACGACTTCTCAGTTGTGGGTGATTCTTTTGAAATATGTTTAGCACACCTTGGGCAGGCCTTTCAAAGATGTGTAGAAACCAATTTAGTCCAAAACTGGGAGAAATGCCACTTCATTGTTAGGGAAGGTATAGTCTTAGGCCACAAGGTGTCACAAAAAGGGTTGGAGGTCGACAAGGAAAAGATTGAGGTAATTGAGAAGCTGCCACCACCTATTTGTATAAAAGGAATTTGGAGTTTCTTGGTTCATGCAAGGTTCTATCGGAGATTCATCAAAGTCTTCTAAAAAATTGCACAATCGTTGTGCAAGCTATTAGAGAAAGGGGCGAAGTTTATCTTTGATGATGTATGTTTGAAAGCTTTCGAGTGTTTAAAAGAAAAGCTAATCTCCACCCCAGTGATCATCGGCCCAAATTGGTCTGAACCATCTGTGGTGATGTGTGATGCGAGTGGTACAACTCTAGGTGATGTGCTAAGGAAAAAGTGCAACAAGATTTTTCATCCAATCTACTACACCAACAAGTCATTAAATGGAGCTCAATGTAATTACACAGTTACCGAGCAAGACCTACTTGCGGCGGTATATGCATTTGAAAAGTTCAGGGCATACTTGCTAGGCACTAGAGTGATATTTCACACTGATCATGCAGCTCTACGGTACTTAATGGCAATGAAAGATGCAAAACCAAGATTAATAAGATGGGTCTTGTTATTGCAAGAATTCGACTTTGAAGTCAAAGATAGAAGAGGTTGTGAAAATCAGGTGGCTGATCATTTATCTAGGTTGGGAGCCAAGAAGAACGAAGAGCTTGAGTTAGACATAAATGACTCATTCCAGATGAGCAGGTATTCAACGCGACTCTTAATCTCATTCATTGGTATGCTGATTTTCTAACTATGTAGTGTGTGGAATAATGCCGGAAGATCATAACTTCTATCAACAAAAATGGTTCTTGTTCGATGTAAAATGGTATTTTTGGGATGAACCATATTTTTTCAGAGAATGTGCAGACCATATAATTCGGTGATGTGTGCCGGAGAAGGAAGTCAATAAAATTCTCAATGCTTGCCATGCTTCACCTGTTGGTGGTCATCGTTGTGGTGTGTGAACAACTGCCAAAGTACTTCAATCTGGATACTATTGACAATCCCTCTACAAAGATGTCCATGAATTTGTCAAGAAATTCATACAATGCCAAAAGCAGGGAGTGGTATAAAAAAACATGAATTACCCCTTAGTCCCATTCTAGAGGTTGAATTGTTCGATGTTTGGGGAATAGACATCATGGGTCCGTTTGTGAGTTCTTTTGTAAATAAGTATATTTTGGTCGTGATGGATTATGTTTATAAATAGGTGGAAGTTGTAGCACTACTCAACAATGAGGGGAAGAGTGTTGTTCAATTCCTAAAGCGCTACATCTTCGCAATATTTGGTACCCCACGTGTTATTATTAGTGATGGAAGATCTCATTTTTGCAATCGGTTGTTTGCATCGTTGTTGAGTAAATATAGAGTAAAGCATAAAGTTGCAACGCCATATCATCCACAAACAAGCGGCCAAGTTGAGGTTTCAAATTGAGAGATTAAGAGTATCCTGGCAAAAACCATGAATGCAAATCAGACGGATTGGTCTCAAAACCTAGATTATGCTCTTTGTGCGTATCGCACTATTTTCACAACACCAATTGGTATGTCACCATATCAGTTAGTTCTTGGAAAATATTGTCACCTGTCGATCGAGCTTGAACACAAGGCATTTTGAGCATTAAAGGCATTAAATCTTAATTGGGTGAATGCTTCGAAAGGTAGAGTAAATCGACTTCATGAGTTGGAAGAATTTTGATTGAGGGAATATGAAAGTTCAGCCCTTTACAAGGAGAAAATGAAGAAATAGCATGATACTAAGATCCTTCGGAGAGAATTCAAAGTTGGTGATTTCATTTTGCTGTACAATTCTCACTTAAGACTCTTCCCGGGTAAACTCAAGTCGAAGTGGTCTGGTCCATTTAAAGTGACTCGAGTGTTCATGAATGGGGCAATCGAAGTTTAAGGTAAAGAGGGACCAACTTTCAAGGTGAATGGGCAGCATATGAAGATTTATTTTGGCGAGTATCATGAAATTTTGGTGATCGAAGTGGTGTATTTGGAAGATGCTTGAAGGCATTTCCACGCCGTACCACGAAGTTAAATAAGGCACTTCTTGAGAAGTAACCCAAGTTTAGTTGTTTTCAAATAATGTGTGCTGAATGTGCAGGGATCGGTGATTATGCGATGGTCTGCCCATTTCGGCGGTCCGCCGAGTTGGTCGACGGTCGCGATTTGGTTTGCCCTTTTGCGCCTGACAGAAAAACCATCATTCAAGATTATTTGGCTGAGCGTCCAGTCAGATCGATGATGCCCCAATGAGGTTCGGCGAGCTCGCATTCCACCACCCTTTCACGTGTAATCTACTGTTGTTCTAGAATATTAGGCGATCTTGCTACTCTATTTGGCGGATCGCCAATGGGGTTCGACGAACTCGAATTCGATCACCCTTTGGTCACATTTGCAAGGCCAGTATTATGTAATTTTGGGCAAGCCATAGGCAGTTTGGTGATTCACCGAGTAGTTTGGCATTCTCGAACAAAGCTTCGCCGGAGGGGCCACATAGTGAAGATTTCTCCTAACCCTATCCCTTTCTTTCAATACTTTTTCCTTTGTCATTTTGTTTTTATCCTTCATTTTGCATTGAGCAAAATGTTAGGTATATTTGGTAGGGTAGAGGTTTGTAACCCCCTTTTTTGTAGCGTGGTTGTTGTCTTGCAATTTCGAGTGTCGGTTGTCATCAATACCGATGACTTGAATAGTGATCTTGGTTGAACGCTATGAGTGCACGTCTCTGATGAGGCAAATTGAGTTGCATAAGTCATATGTGAATTCATAGCATCTTGTTGTGACTAAGACAGTTATTGAGTTGAACTCTTATGATGATCATTGCATACTAGTTAAATTTGTGGAGTCTTGTTTGATGATTGTGTTGAATTCTGTGTGTGGTGAGGTTGACTTGAATGCATGCTTGGTTATACCTAGAACTTGCCATGTTGGTCCAATTGGCTAGTGTGAAAAAATGATAGTGATGATCTTAGGCAATTCGTGAAGCCAAATTTTGCCATTATACCTCTTTGTGGCCACCTTGTGAGAGTCTGAACCTAGCTTGGCACTAGTTGAGCCTACCCTTTTCTTTGGAAGAACCTTGAACACAAATGGCCCCTTTTCTTTCCCACCTATAATCTTCATGGAGCATTGGTTGTTTTGAATAGCCAACTTAGGTCAAAAGCCTAAGTTGGGGGTGTGGTGAAAAAGGGGGCAAATCAAGAATCCCCCCATAAAAGAATGTGTTGAAAAAGATGGAACCCCTCCATATACAAAAAAAAAGTGAAATGAAAAGAAGAAAAAGATCGAAAAAGAAATGAATTGTTGAAATAAAGTGTGAGCAATGAGAAAATGAAATGGGGTATCCAATGAAGCTTGATTGAAATAATAGGGTGTGAAATTTTGAGAATTGACCGTGTAATAGAGAAGGTGAAAGAATGAAATGCAGGTCATGCTCCATGAACGTAGAAGTTACTAAGCCAAAATGATCATACCATTACCTTCAGCCGCGTTACAAGCCTTGAAAGACCTTCGTGATCTTGAATGAGCTTATTATCATGTTGATTGGAAAATACGGGCAAGCCTATGGGGAATAATTATGCATGTGCTTGTTTTTTAGAGGGTGAGAGTTGTTTGTGATTCCTACATTCTGAAAAATATGATGCTCTTTGTGTGAAGATGGAATCGTTTTTGTTGTGAGGGCATTTGAATACTATTGTTGAGCTTGAACTTGCATTTGAAGTAAGCATTGTGAACTTGAGTCCATTTGATGATGGTTAGTCACAATTTGAAACTTAGAGTGCACAATTGAACATTGCATGTGTAGTTTGAATCTCTTGTGTGCATTCTTGTTGAGTTTGAGTAGCATTGTTTGTATACATCCTTGTTGAACTAATTGATCTTGAGTTTTACTTGATGACATTAAAAGTTTAAGTTGGGGGTGTTGATGAGTCTTAGATTTCGACTTATTTTGGGCTTTGTTTTCATAGTTTTATTATCCTTGATCCCTAAGTTAGGCTCTAAACTGATGTTAAAATATTGATTTGCAGTAATGAAGGCAAATGAGCAAGGCAAGGACATTACCGGGCAAAGAGGAGCGGAAAATATGAAAAAGGCTGAAGATAACAAAGCTGAAGATCGCCAAAGCCACTCGGCGACTCACCAAGTGGCCTCTTCGCCCACTGAAAGTTATAGTATGCTACCCCTTGAAAGAGAGAAATTGGGCGATGTATGGTACATATCGGTGACACGCCGATTGTATGGGTGAAGAAGACTCAGTTTTCCGAATGTTACAGAACAATCAACAAAGGCGCAAGCACAACGGCGATCAAAAGAGCAAATGACACATTGCGGCACCTGTCGGCGCCCCAACCTAGACCGACTTAATTAACATTACAAAAGTGGTGAAAACTCAAAATATAAGGCAATGGATATAGGCAATCGGCAAATCGCTGACCTATTTGGGAATACGTGACTTACCTCGCCGGTTGACCCCGAAGGCTTAATTCTGAAAAAGTATAAATTGATTTTTAAAAAGAGATCTGGACATCCTATAATTGTTGAACTCATATCTTCTAACTGAAACATTGTTTTTACTTAGTTTTAGAAGGTTTTGAAGAGTTTTCGAATAGTTTTTAGATTTGGGTTTTAAGTTGAAGCAAAATTGAAGCATTGTAAAGACTTGGAGATTTATACCCATCTATGGAGAATGTAATTGTCATTGATTGCTTTGTTTTTATGATTTGTGGCTAAAACCCCAATTCTTGGGGTGTAATTATGTGATTTATTGTCTTAATTAGCTTATGGGTGTTAGTAATAATTGATTTTATTGTTGTTTCGAAGTGGGTCTTATTTATAGCTGAGGTTAAATCTAGAATTGTAGTGAAACTTGAAATTCTAATTTAGTGCTCTATGCTTGCTTGAGAAAGAGGTGTAGAGTTAAGGTTATAAATTGGCCTTTGTAGGATTTAAGTGGTTGTGGGTTCAGCTCAAGATATTGAATCTTAGCTCGACCCTACCTATCTAGCTCGAGAGAGTAGATAAATTGAGGTATTGGGCTGCTTTTAGTGCTAAGCTTGTCGAGGTTCGAGAGAACTCGCTTGAATTGTAATAGTTGTTCGAGAGAAAGATATTACATCTATAGTCTAGCCTACCCACTAAGTTTCAGCTGATTTCAATAATTGGTAATCACCTATCTAGTGAAATTGGCAATTAATCAATCCCATCCCCAAGGATCCCTATCTATTTGATCACTCCCCTATTTTTAAAATTGATGTAGTTGATAATTGATACTTTTAAACCCCTATCTAACATTCGTTGTCAAACCATTAACTTACTTACTTGGTTTCGATAATGTCTACTTCTATAACCAATTAGACTATACTCTATACTTCTTAATTGAATACTATATTGTACCGCTCCTTGTGGGTTCGACCTTAACTCTTTATTGGGTTTTATACTAGAATACGATCACCTACACCTAGTATTGGATGAGGTGTAGATGACAGTTTATCACTCAACTACACTTCTTCAGATTCAAAGTGTAGGCAGTCGCTAACAAGTATAAACCCAACGATGAATTGGGTTGATCCCAAAGGCAATGATACTGTAAAGAATTCAACTATGAAGTGAAAACATATTCTAATCATTTATAGGAGTAAAAAAATGTGAAACATAAAATAAAATCACAAAGTTTCAATGATTCATATCAAATAGGGTAGATTAATAACCAATTGTAAACATGGACCAATTAACACGAGAATTAAACTATTGGGGAAAAAGCCATAGGAATGTGATCAAACAAATGCCAATTTTGCATAATGGGTAATTACTAATTGCTCTAAGTTGTTGAATTGTAATTGGTAGGCTAGGTTTTGAATACGATAGCTATCTCTCGATCAACTATCATGTTTCGAGTGAGTTCTCTCGAACCTCATCAAGCTTAACAATCCTAAACAATCCAATTCCTTAATTAACCCACTATCTCAAGCTAGGTTGTGAAAACACAACCAAACCAACTTTCTCAAGTTGGATCTTGAAGACACAATCAATACAATTATCAATCATTCATTCTACTCTAATACCTATTTCCCAAGCAACCATAGAGAACTGATCTAGAACTGAATTTGCAACTACAGTTCATTAATTAAAATATGAACAAACAATTGAACCCATGTCAAAACAACAATAAATTCAACAATTAAAAATACCCATTAGCTAATTAATGCATTTGACTACATGATCACACCCCTAAGGGAGAGGGTTTTATCCAAACATAGCAAACAGTAAGAAATTGTTACCAAATAGATTATCCATCCAAATTACTAACAATCTACAAATACCCAAAGCCAAAATTAAAGCTAGAATCCTAAAACCTCAAATCTGAGATCCCAATCTTCTTCAAAAAGTGTTCAACAATGAAGGAATGTTAAAAACTCTCCAAAACAGGAATACACAGTGTGAGAACTCCTTTTCTTCTTTCAAAATTTGAATTTGTACGTTCCCAAAAACTCAGCACGGAGTCAACTCCACGAAGTTAATTAGGATCTCCGACCCATTCGGTGATCCACCGAGTTGCTCTTCTTCTCGCCTTTTGGCTTGGCTCCTCCATCAAATTGTTCTGGAACTTTTGGCATGCTTGGTCATTGTCGTCGATCCATTTGGTGCGTCATTGAATCACCTTTTTACTCGCCAAGTTGGTTTGGTCCATGGACTACGTCACTTGAACTTTAGGTGAGCTAGAGGCTCACTCGGCGAGTCGCCAAGTGGCTTTTGCGAGCTCCAACTTCTCTTTTCTTCAGCTTTTCCAAGTATTTCACTCATTTTTGCATCTTAATATTATTGCCTCAGTCTTAAGCCTTCATTGTTGCATATCGACAGATTAAGATCAGTTATGAGCATAAAATATCCATTAAGGACACTAAATCATTGAATAATAAGCCCTAAATGGGTCGAAATTACTAACTCATCAGGTGTCCATGTTGATGTCTTTACCGACCACAAGAGTTTGCAATATGTGTTGATATACCGTGAGTTTACGGTATTTCTAATACGTTTCACTTACAAGTTGTGTGTGTCTAGGGCCTTTTTATATTGGTTTTTATGTGTTTTATCATGTTTTGCAGGAAAGGTGTTCAGGCGCGGAAGTTTAGAGAT
>JAJONZ010007604.1:0-37211 GCA_029582445.1 Solanum paucissectum
TGTTATAACTTTAGTGACCTGAGTATGAGTATAAGCTGAAAGAGATCAATTCTACTTAACTGCACATTTTTTCCACTTCACATAGTAGATAGGAATTCAACTGGGAGAAGAAAATCATAGCAGTTATTTTCTCATTGCAAAATGGTACTCATTTGTTGAGTTAATCAAGAATTAAGGGTGTATTTCGGTCGGCACACAGGAAAAGTATAAAAAGACAATTTATAAGGAGAGATGTTTTTACTGTGGTTGTCTCAGGTAATGATTGATTAATTCTCTTCGTTTCTACTAGGAACTAGGAAGTATCATTTTGGGTTGCTAAGGTTTGTTGCAGGAAATTGGTGGAGCCACCATACCATATATTGATTCAATAGACTGGTCGTAATAGCACGTTTTCTAGGTGGATGAGAGAGTGGTTAAACCGAAAACCAAACCGAAATAAACCGAACCGAAATTATAATAACCGAACCAAACCGAATTTATTTCAGTTTGGTTTGGTTTCACATTTTGCCAAACCGAAAACCGAAAAACCGAACCGAACCGACCGAACGCCCAGCCCTAGTCACGACCCGAGTCTACACCCCGGACGTGACATGGCGTACAAGACTCCGAAGAGTCTCATACATGCCTCATAGCATTCATAACATAAGACATAAGAAATAATATGAAATTTAAAACTTTTCTTTAAATCCATACAATCGAAAAACATCATTTAAAACAACGGAAGTCTACTTGTCTCACATAGCCATCTAATACATTCGAATCAAAACTAGGGTCACGGCCCTAACAATAGAAAGTCTAATAAGTGTCTAGTACAATGAAGAAATGAAATGACAATAAAGCACTTGTCCTCGGATCCATGAGGACATACCACAAACTTGATGAATAGTCAACTCAAGCTTGAACTAGAAGAAATCAACTCAATTGCCGGAACCTACACTTTGTAGAAAAATAGAAAAAATATGGGTTAGCACACAAAATGTACTAAGTATGATAGCCATGCAAAAATCATGCTTAAAAAGGACATTTTGGTTGAAAACCATGCATTATGCCAATTTTGAGATACATCATGAACTTTAGTATAAAAGGCATAAGATACAAGTATATTCAACATAAAGCCATTACATCACATTAGAACCTTCACCTTAGGTAACCCTAAGCTATACTTGTGCAATGTATGAATGACATCCCATAATACCATTCATACTAAGTACCACTTTGAGGCCACCATAACATGCTTACCATTCTTCATTCTCATCTTTAGTAAATAATCATAGATAAGGAACATTCACATTTCATAAGTCATGACAAGGAAAGCAACTCATAATACAATCCAAGTTAAGCATTAATCATTTCATTAAGACTTTAAGTCAACATTCTCATTAGCTTCGTTATAAGCACATTCGTTTCATTAGACATTAAGACATTAGAGAATCACATCATAGCCCTCTCAAAGCCTACTCGTGCAATGTATGGATGGCATCCCATACTACCACCCACACTTCATAGAACCTCTTGAGTAACCATAGCACGTATCTCACATGATAGGAATAAGCATTAACCGACATAGACCATGTGAGCTTAACATGAAATCCGATTTACTAGCCCACATCGTAAGGGTTGGTCTACTTGCCTAAGGTAGAACCGGTAACATTTTAGCTTAGGTGGATCCACTAGCTAATAACCTATGTGGGCACATAGTTATGGGATAAGAAAGATGTTCATTGAAATCCGACCTAACGTGGGGAGAGCTTCCATCTTACCATATACACTCGGTACTAAGCCTACATTCCCATAGAGTAGTTCATTTTCATTAACATTATTACACTTGAGAGGAATGCCATTGTCCTATCGACCCAAGGTACGTTATTGCACACATTAAAAGAATGTCATTGGCCTATCGATTCATGGTACATCATTAGGATAACTCATTGAATCCTCATGAAATGAATGCCATTGGCCTATCGATTCAAGATTCATCATTACATTAGTTCATTGACTCATTATGAAAGGAATGCCATTCGCCTATCGATTCAAGAGTCATCATTACGTTAGTTAATTGGCTCATTATGAAAGGAATGACATTGGCCTATCGATTCAAGAGTCATCATTTACATTAGTTCATTGGATCATTATGAAAAGAATGCCATTGGCCTATCGATTCATGTTCATTAAGTCAAGATACATTAGTTACACAAGAAAAGGATGTCTAAGCCTACCAATTCAAGGTACATCAATCAACATTACTTTCATTTACACAAGAAGAGGATGCCTTAAGCCTACCAATTTAAGATGTAACATTACATTGAAGAAACCTTTCACATATTTCATTATCATTCATAAGTGTATAATTGAGAATAACATTTCAATAATAACACAATTGCATTCTAGACATGATCACATTACTTTCATAAACATAGAAACTTTGCTTTTCAATAAAGCACATGCATAATTCTCATAGTGATGTATAAGTTCTTCCTTCATAGCCCTTCAAGAACCCTAGATAATAATTCATGATTCACATCTTGCATCACTATTCTATACATGGATGTTCACATATTTCAATTAGATTAACTACTACATGCATAATTTGATCACAATCCACCCACATCAATCCTCACCCACACTTTGAGATCCAATTTGACAAAATAGGGGAATTCATGGATTCATAGGTAATTCATTATTAAAACAGTAGTAATTTATCAAATTAATCATAATATAAGACAATAAACACTTTGAAATTATTTTGAAAGTGAATCCATGCCACAGTTTGAAAACCCTAGGTTTTGGAGAATTTCAACTTTGAGAAATAGAGTTTTGAAGGGACTCCTTGGATGGAACTTAACCAAGGATGAAGACTACCATACCTTGCTTGAAGAAACTCCATGAAATTGAGTGATAAAGATGAACTCTTGAACTCCAAACCTTGATTTCTTCTTCTCCAATGGAGGTTTCTAGAGAGAGAATATTTGGAGAGGAAGTGATTTCTATTTTTGAGTTTTCGGAATAATGAATTGTAAAAGGGAGTTTAATGACTTAAAAAGTCTTAAATAAGTGAAATAAAACAATATAAACCATACTGAACTCATAACTAATTAATTAGGAATTTACTAGATTGCCTCTTTAATGAACCCAAACATCCTTTTCAGTGGTGACCTACTCCCCTAGACCTACGGACCGTAGGTGGGCTCACGGCCCATCCTGCAGGTCCGTGTTTTGGGTCAGAAACTCACCATTTAGGGCCCTTGACTTACGGACCACCCCCACGAGGCGTGGATGGACCTACAGGGGGTAGGTCACATCCGTAGGTCCTATGATTTTGGCAGCTTGGGCAGTTTTGGGGAGCTTTGGGGGTTAGGCTTTAGGGTCCTCCTCAAGGACCCTTAGTTGGTCCTTGGGGGGGGGGTCTTACCTTGACGTTTAACCCCTAAACGCCTCAACCTAAGCTCGGGAACTCATTTTACAACATAAAACCTCACATCAACTCAACAACACACTCGTTAGGCTCTAGTTTCACCTATTCATTTTTTTGAGGTGTTACATTATCTCCCCCTTTGGAACATTCATCCTCGAATGACACTTTAAACACTTTAGGGAAATAAATACTAAAGACTAGCAGTCCATCATGCATGAGACGTCATAAACAATGCACAAAACTTGGAGGAAACATCAACTCCATCTCAAACATACTCCATGCAACACAAGAAAGTAGGAACTAAATCTACAAACTCATTATGCATAAAATTTCAATATTTCTCATTTCATTGGAGGAATTACCTTCTCCAACTCAAAGCATACTGATTATAACATCATTAAGCACATTTAGGCATGTTCAACATTTTACCTCATGAAGCATATAGGCTACTCATACTAAATGCACATCAACATGAGGAACAAAATCGTAAAAACTCATTTTCTCATTTAAACATGAATTCATCAAGAACATGCATAACATATGGATACCATGGGAATATATAATCACACATAACTCCAAAACATGAAACAAGCCAAAAATAAACTCTTTGTCGTAGGCTTGAATAGGAATAGAAAGAAAGTGATTAGGATATCAGAACTCTCAACAACCTTACTTTCTAACCATACCATCTCCCCCTTGGGAGTAAGCAAATACTAAAGCTAACATGAAAATAACATAGGGACCTCAATAAAACATTCACAACTTTAATAAATCATCAACATATCGGTGCCTTCATCGAGAAGAGCTCCCTTGTCCTCTTTAGATCGGAGTGCATAGAAACGACCATAATTTGGAGGAATAGGAAACGTACCACTAAGAGAAGCTTGTTTGGCCTCCCTTTCTTTGGCCGTGAGTGTAGGGTAATTTTTCACTTAATGATCATTATTTCCACAACCATAGCAACCATCTATACCGGCTAGGCACTTCCCATGGTGTTTCTTTACACAATTGGTGCAAATAGGTTTAGGAAATAGAGACCCACTACCTTTATCTTGGTTAACCCTAGGAGTCCTTGAAGAATCTTGGTTAGAAGATCTCTTTTTAAACCTTGGTTGACCTTGGTCATTGGACCTAGTTCTCTTCATCTCCCTCTTATTTTTCTTTGAACTCCTCAATTTGTTGAGCAAACACCATAAGCCTAGAGATATTCATGTCATAATGGAGCATTGTCGTACGACATGCTTTCTCCACTAGGTCGGACACACCTGTCACATATCTAGTCATCTCATCCTTCGGGTTTGACACTAAAGATAGAGCATACTTAGACAATAGGGTAAATTTCAAAGAATACTGTTGCACACTCATGCTACTTTGCCTAAGTTTGATAAACTCTTCTACGTTAGTTTCCCTCTTCTCACGGGGAAAGAACCTATCAATAAATGCTTTCTTAAACACCTCTCAATCTATGGGACCCGCTCTTATCGGCCTATTGCTCTTCCATTGAGTAAACCAAACTTGGGCATCATCCTTCAATCGGTAGGCGGCTAGTTCCTCTTTCTCTATAGAAGTCACCCCCATAGCATTAACTACCTTATACACCTAATCCACAAACTCTTAGGGATCTTCTCCCACCTTAGAACCAAGAAACACCGGAGGGTTCATCCTCACAAAATCCCTCAACCTAGAAGCCATAATGCTTACATTCGGGTTCACATGAGTTTCAACACCCCTATTGCCTTGGGCCATCATAGCTTGTGATTGAGTCGTTACGGCTTAAGCCATCATTAGAAGAGCCGACCTAACTATCAACCAGAACTTAATTGCCTTGAGGAATTTGGTTACCTTGAGGACCTTGGGGAGGAACTCCCTCATTCACGTTCTCCTCTTCCATCCTTCTTGAGTTCGCCCTTCTTGAATTCATATCCTATAAACACAAGAGAAGGGTTAGGAAAAGGACTTTTATAGAGTTAAACTCTATGGCATGACTCAAATAGTAATGAAAGAAGTGTAGTTTCCTAACGTCTTATAGCATCTCATTCATAAATGTGGCGCGCTTTGAACTATGAACAAGACTTTACTCGGTGTGGCTTGTGAGACATCAATCCTAAAAACCATCCCAACATCTTGTGCTCTGATACCATGTTTTTCACGACCCGAGCCTACACTCCGGACGTGACACGACGTACAAGACTTCGAAGAGCCTCGTACAAGCCTCATAGCATTCATAACATAAGATATAAGAAATAGTGCAAAATTTAAAACTTTTCTTTAAATCCATATAATCGAAAAACATCATTTAAAACATAGGAAGTCTACTTGTCTCACATGGCCATCTAATACATTCTAATCAAAACAAGGGTCACGGACCTTACAACAGAAAGTCTAATAAGTGTCTAGTACAATGAAGAAATGAAATGACAATAAAGCACTTGTCCTCGGATCCATGAGGACATACCACAAACTTGATGAATAGTCAACACAAGCTTGAACTAGAAAATATCAACTCAAGTGCTGGAACATACACTTTGTAGAAAAATAGAAGAAATATGGATTAGCAAACAAAATGTACTAAGTATGATAGCCATACAAAAATCATGCTTAAAAATGACATTTTGGTTGAAAACCATGCATTATGCCAATTTTGAGAAACATCATGAACTTTAGTATAAAAGGCATAAGATATAAGTATATTCAACATAAAGCCATTACATCACATAAGAACCTTCACCTTAGGTAACCCTAAGTTATACTTGTGCAATGTATGATTTGCATCCCATTATACCATTCATACTAAGTACCACTTTGAGGCCACCATAACATGCTTACCATTCTTCATTCTCATCTTTAGTCAATAATCATAGATAAGGAACATTCACATTTCATAAGTCATGACAAAGAAAGAAACTCATAATATAATCCAAGTTAACCATTCATCATTTCATTAAGCCTTTAAGTCAACATTCTCATTAGCTTCATTATAAACACATTCGTTTCATTAGACATTAAGACATTAGAGAATCACACCATAGCCCTCTCAATGCCTACTCGTGCAATGCATGGATGACATCCCATAGTACCACCTACACTTCATAGAACCTCTTGAGTAACCATAGCACGTATATCACATGATGGAAATAAGCATTAACCGACATAGACCATGTGAGCTTAACATGGAATTCGATGTACTATCACATATCGTAAGGGTTGGTCTACTTGCCTAAGGTAGAACCGGTAATATTTTAGCTTAGGTGGATCCACTAGCTAATAACCTATGTGGGCACATAGTTATGGGATAAGAAAGATGTTCATTGAAAACCGACATAACGTGGGGAGAGCTTCCATCTTACTGTTGCTCCCAATCGCACACACAAGTGTACGCGGTCGCGCAAGTAATATAGTGGCTCTTAAATGAACCAGATTATCGAACCCAAAGGACTTGTCAATTAACTATTTTTTACTAAATTATATTGATCTAATTATTTGTTTAAGAGAGCCAAAAGAGAAGAATACAAGAACAAAATAATAAAATTACTTAGAATAGTTGGAAAATTTCAGGGCTGCAGCATGTATTGGATCTCATGTATCATATTCTTGGCTTAGAACTAATTTTAGTTGTCAAGTTACTGGTTTATATGGTTAATTGTATAGGTCGGGCTACACACCTCTAGTCGTCTACTCCAGTTATCTGTCTAACTACATCATTGAGCGAGGATAAATAGACTAACTGGCGAGCATTTATATTTCATCCTATTTCGTAACCAAGTGAGTTGTTCGTCCGGGCGTCACTCCTGAACACAAATCACCTAAACTTAACGGGTCGATCAAGCTCTCTATATCCTCTGGTCTATCTAACCTCTCCTCTCCCGATTTTAAGGTTAAACAATAGATTTATCTCATGGTGATCAAGCACAAAATACTAAAACAAGAATATAGAAGTAACTTATAATGACAACTAAGAATTAATTCATAAACCTTAAATAATCAACATTCGATTCGTAGCTACAACCCCAGAACAAGGACTTTAGCCACTAATCTCTAAGAAAATAAGAAGAAAGAACCCTAAAAAGTATTGACAACTTTATACTTTGGTACTTTCTAATTGATCTTCACCTCTGCCTCCATGATAATTATTTTTATGGACTATTTATAGATGTAGAAAACCCTAAATAGAATAATTGAGTCCAAAACCAACTGTGATTCCAAAACCAAAACGGAATTCGACTTCCACGTGAAAGAGTACCGCCGCCTCAAGCTTTGGAGTTGTTTCGCCTCAGGTAAATGACACGTGGCAGCAGCAGCAGCAATTCAATTTGAATTCTGTCGATATTTTCCATATATAAATATTAATATAATATTCAATTTAATCCATTAACCTGTTTGCTTGATTTTCTTCTTCAACCTTTCATCTTTAATTCATTTTAGCTCCAAACTTCTTCAACTTTACACCAATTTACTCCTATAAATAAAATACATTATTTAGCACAATTCATAAAATTAATGATCAAAAAGGATAAATATAAATAATAAATGTGAGACAAATAATTAATACAAATATGTATTTTTGGCCTCATATCACTTACCATATCCACTCGCTACTAAGCCTTCATTCCTATAGAGTACTTCATTTTCATAAACATTATTACACTTGAGAGGAATGCCACTGGCCTATCGACCCAAGGTACATTATTGCATACATGAAAGGAATGGCCTATCGATTTATGGTACATCATTAGGATAGCTCATTGAATCCTCATGAAGGAATGCCATTGGCCTATCGATTCAAGATTCATCATTACATTAGTTCATGGACTCATTACGAAAGGAATGTCATTGGCCTATCGATTTAAGAGTCATCATTACATTAGTTCATTGGCTCATTATGAAAGGAATGTCATTGGCCTATCGATTCAAGAGTCATCATTACATTGGTTCATTGGCTCATTATGAAAGGAATGCCATTGGACCATCGATTCATGTTCATTAAGTCAAGATACATTAGTTACACAAGAAGAGGATGTCTAAACCTACCAATTTAAGGTACATCAATCAACATTACTTTCATTTACACAAGAAGAGGATGTCCTAAGCCTACTAATTCAAGATGTAACATTACATTGAAGAAACCTTTCACATATTTCATCATCATTCATAAGTGTATAATTGAGAATAACTTTTCAATAATAACACAATTGCATTCTACACATGATCACATTACTTTCATAAACATTGAAACCTTGCTTTTCAATAAAGCACATGCATAATTCTCATAGTCAAGTATAGGTTCTTCCTTCATAGCCCTTCAAGATCCCTAGATCACAATTCATGATTCACTTCTTGCATCACTATTCTATACATGGATATTCACATATTTCAATTAGATGAACTACGACATGCATAATTTGATCACAATCCACCCACATCAATCATCACCCACACTTTGAGATACAATTTGACAAAATAGGGGAATTCATGGATTCATAGGTAATTCATCATAAAAACAGTAGTAATTCATCAAATTGATCATAATATAAGACAATAAACACTTTGAAATTATTTTGAAAGTGAATCCATGCCATAGATTGAAAATCCTAGGTTTTGGAGAATTTCAACTTTGAGAAATAGAGTTTTGAAGGGACTCCTTGGATGGAACTTAACAAAGGATGAAGACTACCATACCCTACTTGAATAAACTCCACAAAATTGAGTGAGAAAGATGAACTCTTGAACTCCAAACCTTGATTTCTTCTTCTCCAATGGAGGTTTCTAGAGAGAGAATATTTTGAGGAACAAAATCGTAAAAACTCATTTTCTCATTTAAACATGAATTCATTAAGAACATGCATAAAATTAGGAGACCATGGGAACCCATAATCACACATGAATCCAAAACATGACACAAGCCAAAAAGAAACTCTTTGTCGTAGGCTTGAATAGGAATGGAAAGAAAGAGATAAGGATATCGGAACTCTCAACAACCTTACTTTCTAACCATACCATCTCCCCCTTGGGAGTAAACCCATACTAAGGCTAACATGAAAATAACATAGGGACCTTAATAAAACATTCACAACTTTAAGAAATCATCAACATACCGGTGCCTTTATTCGGAAGAGCTCCTTTGTCCTCTTTAGACCAGAGTACATAGAAACAACCATAATTTGGAGGAATAGGAATCGTACCATTAAGAGAAGCTTGTTTGGCCTCCCTTCCTTTGGCCGTGAGTGTAGGTCAATTTTTCACTTGATGATCATTCTTTCCATAACCATAACAATCATCCGTACCGGCTAGGAACTTCCCATGGTGTTTCTTTCCATAATTGGTGCAAATAGATTTAGGAAATGGAGATCCATTACCTTTCTCTTGGTTAACCCTAGGAGTGCTTGAAGAATCTTGGTTAGAAGATCTTTTTTTAAACCTTGGTTGACCTTGGTCATCGGACCTAGTTCTCTCTATCTCCTTATTATTTTTCTTAATTTTGAACTCCTCAATTTGTTGAGCAAACACCATAAGCCTAGAGATATTCATGTCATCATGGAGCATTGTTTTACAATATTCTTCCTCAACTTGGTCGGACACACCCGTCACATATCTACTCATCTCATCCCTCAGGTTTGACACCAAAGATGGAGCATACTTAGACAATAGGGTAATTTCAAAGAATACTCTTGCACACTCATGCTACCTTGCCTAAGGTTGATAAACTCCTCCACCTTAGCTTCCCTTTTCTCATGTGGAAAGAACCTATCAAGGAATGCTTTCTTAAATAGCTCTCAATCTATGGGACCCGCTCCTACCGGTCTATTGTTCTTCCATTGAGTAAACCAAACTTGGGCAACATTCTTTAATTGGTAGGCGGCTAGTTCCGCTTTCTCTATAGAAGTCACCCCCATAGCATTAACTACCTTATACACCTCATCCACAAACTCTTGGAGATCATCTCCCACCTTGGAACCAAGAAACACCGGGGGTTCATCCTCACAAAATCCCTCAAGCTAGAAGCCATAGTGCTCACATTCGGGTCCACATAAGTTTCAACACCCCTATTGGCTTGGGCCGTCAGAGCTTGGGCTTGAGTAGTTACGGCTTGCGCCATCATTAGAAAAGCCGACCTAACTTTCTCATTGGTCATGGTCGGAGGATCAACCGAAACTTGATTGCCTTGTGGAACTTGGTTACCTTGAGGACCTTAGGGAGGAACTTCCTCATCATGTTCTCCTTTTCCATCCTTCTTCCATTCGCCCTTCCTGTATTCATATCCTATAAACACAAGAGAATGGTTAGGAAAAGAACTTTTATAAAGTTAAACTCTATGGCACGACTCAAAGAGTAATGAAAGAAGTGTAGTTTTCTATTCTCTTATATCCTCTCATTCATAAATGTGGCGCGCTTCACACTTTGAACAAGACTCTACTCGACGTAGCTTGTGAGACATCAATCCTAAAAACCATCCCAACATCTTGTACTTAAATACCATGTTTGTCACGACCTGAGCCTACACCCCGAACGTGACACGACGTACAAGACTTCGAAGAGCCTCATACAAGCCTCATAGAATTCATAACATAAGACATAAGAAATAGTGCATAATTTAAAACTTTTCTTTAAATCCATACAATTGAAAAACATCATTTAAAATATTGCAAGTCTACTTGTCTCACATGGCCATCTAATACATGCGAATCAAAACTAGGGTCACAATCCTTACAATAGAAAGTCTAATAAGAGTCTAGTATAATTAAGAAATGAAATGACAATAAAGCACTTGTCCTCGGATCCATGAAGACATACCACAAACTTGATGAATAGTCAACTCAAGCTTGAACTAGAAGAAATCAACTCAATTACCGGAACCTACATTTTGTAGAAAAATAGAAGAAATATAATTTGCCAATTTTTAAAAAAAATTCATTCGAGGACGAATGATCCAAATGGGGGGATAATGTAATATCCCGTAACTTAAAATACATTTACGACTCATAAACACCAATGCATAGATGTGATATTGGGGGAGGTATATCATTGAAAATGGTTAAGCATACCATGTAACCCTTATATTTAGTCATTTGAAGGGTTAAAAAAAAGTTTTAGGCCAAAGAGATCATTAAAGAAAAGATTAAAGTTTAAAGGTTCATTGTGGAGGAATACTACAAATGATATCACTTCTCATCTGACTTTGAACGAGCATATATACTAATATATAATGAGTTAGAGGGCCTACAACCTATCCAATTGAAGGTATTTGAGTCTAATTTCCAGCAAAACAAACCGCTCGTTAAAATGATATCAGAGTAAAAAGTTATGTTCATTCTACGACAGACACGCGCACTGCCCAATCACTGCGGGACATGTGGCACTTTAGAGAAAGTCGGCCAAACTTGTTGTTTTTATATTAGAAGTTTGGGATATACTTTCTCATATACTCAAGAACATGTAAGGACTGGTTTCAAGTTATTTCTTCAAGTTTTTCTCCTTTTCAATCCACCAAAGCTTAAGGTAAGTTGATTTCTTCAAGAATCAAGTGTCTTCCTCTCCATAAACCTATAGATATACTTAGCTAAATGTTTTCTTGAAGGAAAAAGTATTGTTCTTGGGGAATAAAGAAGGGCAGGGGTTGCTTTTCTTTGATATATAGGTATGAATCCTTTTCTATCTTCATAAATAGTATTTCAAGGATGCTTTAAGTATAATTTGTGGGTAGGACTCATGGGACGGTGATAGGAAGCCGTGAGTCCATGTTTTACCCATTGTATTTGATGTTTTAGTGAGGAGGGAGTTTGTAGAAGGTTGTGTTGGCTGTTGTTTTGACCAAATGAGGGGTCAATGGTATTATATTGGGGAAGTAAGCTAGTTACATTAAAACGGAAGGCGAGGTATAAAGAACGCGACTATTATAGTTCTTGAAAGTTTGTCGCTCACCAAGTGTTTGATGAAATTCCTAAGTAAAGAATATGTTGTAGCTGGTTATATGAGCTCCTATTATTTTAATTTATGGCATTAGTTCTCTACCAACTTAAACTATGAGCTTATAAAGGAATTTGACATCGTTAACAAGGAACCGGTGGGATGGTGATCGGAGGCCATGAGTTTTACTTTTATGTTAAGTGTGGATGATGAAGGGGGCTGGTTCTTTATGGTTAAAGGATGAGGAGTAATACTGAACATGTAAATAAGTCATAAGCCTACTTGGAAAGTAGAAAAAGATAAGGGTGTGGTGATACACCATTCATCTATGGTAACTATTGAGATTGTCGCTCATGAACCATTATTGTTTTTTTGGCATTGTTATGACTCTTGACTAGTTTCTTATACTATCCTTTTATGATTTTATGTTATAG
This sequence comes from Solanum paucissectum, assembly GCA_029582445.1. NCBI lineage: Eukaryota > Viridiplantae > Streptophyta > Magnoliopsida > Solanales > Solanaceae > Solanum > Solanum paucissectum. Next base: position 12,748 of record JAJONZ010007604.1, read on the forward strand.
ATAAAGTTGTCAGAAAAGGAGTTTGAGGTAGTAAGATAGTAAGTCCCAAATTAAGGTATGTAAAGCTAAAACCTTTTTTCCTCTTAATGCACGACCTAAACTCGCATGTTCTTCCGATAAATGTCACTATAGATTTTATAAACCCTCTCATGTTGAGTCCTAAGCCTATAGAGTTATAGTACTCTTCAAGGAAGCAATATGTTTCACATAACTACATTTGTCTACAGTTGGAACTCTTAGAAGTTAGCGGTGCACAGACTGTTCGTAAGTGCATAGGTCACCAGTTATATGATTCTCAAGCTAATGAATGTAATCACGAATTGTATCACGAGCTATGTGATTAATGAATTAATTATTATAAATAATTGCAAGCGGTTGAGATTATAGACTACTCTGCAGCGTAGGGTCAGTATATTTAGGGTTACTACGTGCGATGCTACTCTGTGCACAGAATTCAGATATAGTCAGCTGGAATTTCCCATCGTCCACTTGACTAATACAAGCCTGCGGGCAGACCATACATGAGCCCTGGGGGGTACCTTAATAGACCTCATTACCAGACTATGAGATTTCACGCGTGGTCATGACAGTGGGCTACATATTCCATACAGGGTACACTAATCGCCGTCAGTATGCCATCATGTGATTCCCTGGCAGCCAGCTTTACAAAGAGCAAAGAAGCGATATAAATAAAGTAAAGATGTCTCTTAGGCAAATTATAGGGATTATATATATATAAATGACTAAGCCATGAAACATTCGATGAGGACCATTCAAGTTGGTCACAATTCCAGTTACAAATTATGTCTCCTGCATACACATGCTCAGATTTGCTTATCATGATATTTGATGTCTACTTGTTATTCAGTCTGCTTTACATATCGGTACATGTTTTGTATGTACTGGCGTTCATATTATTTTGGCGTTTCATTTATATCACTACAGGCTCAGGTACTTAGGACAACAAACATTTTAAGTAAACTAGAGACTTCCAGTTTAGTAGTTGGTAAGCTCCACCTTTACCTGGAGCTATCAGATATTTAGAGCCTATATTTTGCTACATATGTACATATATCATAATGGGTATGTCGGGGCCCTGTCCCGACTAGTTACCAGATTCTCAGAATACTCTTTAGAGGCTTCATAGAGTTAGTCTTGTTTCCATTGTAAAGTAGCCCAACATGCCCTTTTGTTATCTATGTTTTAGTATGTGTCTTCATATAGGTTCCGCTGCTTATGAATCTTCAACTTTGGCATGAGATTAGTAAGATATTTAGCAGGTGCTTATGTATATCTTTGATGTCTGCCCCATTCTAGCTAGGGCTGTGACAAACTTGGTATCAGAGCCCAAGGTTCAAGTGTCCCAGAGAGTGTATGAAGCCGTGTCTTGTAGGACCTTTCTTATAAATGTGTTGCGCGCCATATTTATAATTTAGGAACTACATGGGTATTTAGGAATTTGACCTTCTTTCATAATCTAGATCGTGCGATACAACTAAGTCATAGAAAGTTAATTCTAACTCAAACTCTTTTTTCATTTGTGATTCAGATTATGTCTATTATGGACAAGGATAAAGAAAGCTCGAGGTCCATTGCTAGTACTACCCAAGAGACATCCATTTTAGAGCAATCCCAACTAGTAGGTGATCATACCAGTGGTCAGCAGAGCTTGCCATGTCCTATGCTTCCAGGTCCTCAGATTCCCATGACAGAAGGAGCTACATGAGTTCCTACACCTCTAGTAGTACCAATGGTAGTTCATTTACCATCTGTACCACCACCAGGTGCCTTAGAACAATATCTTAAAGGGGAAATACAGTTGCTCACTCAGTTGGTAGTTGCTCAGGTCCAAAGACAAAATGCAGCAACACCTAGTACGGTTCAGGAAGAGGAAGCTGGATCCAGAGTACGCGATTTCCTTCATATGAATCCCCAGTATTCACAGGATCTATGGTGACAGAGGACCCACAACGGTTTATAGATGAGATTAATAAAATTCTTAGGGTCATGCATATCTCTGAGACTGAGGCAGTTGAATTAGCCTCCTATCAACTAAAATATGTCACCATTGCTTGGTATGAGATGTTGGTGGACTATAGGGGACAAAATGCTCCTCCAACAGTTTGGAAGGAGTTCTCTAAGGCCTTTATGAAGCACTTTCTTCCACTAGAGCTTAGGGAAGCTAGGGTTGATAAATTTTTAAACTTTCGACAGAATAACCTTACCGTCAGGGAGTATTGCATGTGATTCACTCAGTTGGATAGATTTGCTCCTGAGATGGTTAGCACCCAAAATACAAGGATGCATCGCTTCATTGGTGGACTTGGGGATCATTTGATTGGCTCTTGCACCGTTGCTGCATTAATTGGGATATGGACATTGTAAGACTTATGGCACATGCTCAGCAAATAGAAGACCGTATACAAAATCGTAGGGCTGAGAGAGATAGGGAATAAAATAAGAGGGCTAGGAGTGCTGGAATATTTCAGGGAGATGCTAGAGCTTACTCCAGTAGAGATCTTCCCAGATAGGCTCAATCACTAGACCGCTCAACTGCTAGTGCCCCAGCTCAGTCATCGAGACCTAGGCAGGAGCAGACTCAGACCTCGAGGGCACCTAATCCTCACTATCAGAGAGGATCTAGTCGAGGACTACCACCTTAACCTACTTGCAGGCACTGTGTCCAATCTCACTTGGGAGAGTGTCGATATGGATCTATCGCTTGCTATGGGTGTAGAGTTGAGGGTCATAAGATATATGATTGTCCGAAGCTTCGAGTGGAGAGTAGAGGTGATAGGCTACAATATACTGGCTCTGTAGGATCATCCTCAACAACAACGCCTTCTTCATCACGTGGCCCTCAACCACCAACAGGGAGAGGTACAGGAAGGGGTAAAGGATCTGGTTCTGGAGCTGGCCCAAATCGGATGTATGCACTAGCAGGTCGTCAGGATTCAGAGGCATCCCCATATGTGGTTACATGCACCTTATCTATTTTCTCTTATGATGTATATGCATTGATAAACCCAGGGGCTACCCTATCATATGTTACTCCATTTGTTGCTAAGAAATTTAGAGTAGAGCCAGAGTTATTACATGAGCCATTTGCAGTATCGACTCTGGTAGAAGACTCTGTTATAGCTAGAAGGATTTATTCCATGTGCCTAGTAACAATATATGGTCATGACACATTGGCAAATTTGATAGATCTAGAAATGGTTGATTTTGATGTCATTATGGGCATGGATTGGTTGTCGTCTTGTTATGCAACAGTTGATTACCGAGCGAAAGTTGCTCGATTCCATTTCTCGGGCGAGCCAGTCCTAGAGTGGAAGGTTAATGCTATGATGCCTAGAGGAAGGTTTATTTTCTATCTTTAACACACAAAATTTTATAGACAAAGGGTGTTTATATCACCTTGTCTATGTAAGAGACCTTCAAGTTGAGAAATAGATGACGACTCTTCACTCTGTGCCTGTTGTGAATGAATATCTAGATGTGTTTCCTGACGAACTTCCTGGACTACCTCCAATTAGAGAGATTGATTTTGGTATTGACTTAGATCCCGGTACCCAGCTTATATCTATTCCGCCTTATAGAATGGCGCCAGCAGAATTGAAAGAGCTAAAGGAGCAGCTAAATGATTTGCTTGACAAAGGTTTCATTCGCCCTAGCATATCACCTTGGGGTGTTCTAGTACTATTTGTACGCAAGAAGGATGGAACGATGCAGATGTGTATAGATTATAAACAGCTTAGTAAAGTGACGATAAAGAACAAATACCCCCTTCCAAGGATAGATGATCTATTTAATCAATTGCAAGGAGCAGAGTGTTTTTCAAAGATTGACTTGAGATCCGGATATCATTAGCTGAAGATTTGAGAAGTAGATATTCCCAAAACAGCCTTCGAAATGAGATATGGACACTTTGAGTTCCTTGTCATGTCATTTGGACTAACAAATGCTCCAGCAACCTTTATGGATATGATGAATAGGGTTTTCAAACCCGTTCTTGATATGCATATGATTGTATTTATAGATGACATCTTGATATATTCACGTGATGCTAGAGAACATGAAAATCACTTGAGAGTTATCCTACAAACACTCAGAGAGCACCAACTATATGCCAAGTTCTCGAAATGTGAATTCTGGATGAACTCTGTGGCTTTTCTTGGCCATGTGGTCTCTGGTGAAGGCATTAGAGTAGACTCCCAAAAGATTGAGGTTGTAAAGAGTTGGCCTCGACCTACTACTCCGATGGAGGTGCGTAGTTTCTTGGGACTTGCTGGATATTACCGAAGGTTTATAGAGGGATTCTCCTCTATTTCTGCACCATTGACCAAGTTGACACAAAAGGTAGTGAAGTTCCAGTGGTCCGATGCGTGTGAGAAAAGCTTCTGATAGCTGAAAGACAGATTGACTAAGGCGCCAGTATTGGCCTTACCAGAGGGTACAGAAGGGTATGTAGTTTATTATGATGCTTCAGGCATTAGCCTAAGGTGCGTCTTAATGCAGAAAGGGAAGGTGATAGCATATGCTTCTCTATAATTGAAGAAACACAATCAAAACTACCCCACTCATGATTTGGAGCTTGCTGTAGTGGTATTTGCGCTTAAGATTTGGCGACACTATTTGTATGGGGTACATGTTGATATTTTTATAGATCATAAGAGTCTCCAATATATTTTCAAGCAAAAAGATTTGAATATCAGGCAGAGAAGATGGCTAGACTTGTTGAAGGACTATGATGTGAACATCCTCTACCACCCAGGTAAAGCTAACGTGGTAGCAGATGCTCTTAGTCGACTATCTATGGGAATTCTAGTACATTTACCATGTGTACAACATGAAGTAGTACGAGATGTTCACAAATTAACCAGCCTGGGAGTCCGACTTCTTGAAGCTGAAGATGGAGGCGTAGTCGTGCAGAATACTGCCGAATCATCATTAGTGGCATTGGTGAAAGAGAAATAGTATGATGATTCAATATTTCTACAGTATCGAGAAGGAATTCGTGAGCACCGAATTACTGCATTCAATTTAGCAGAAAATGGCACCTTGAGATGCCAAGGCAGACTGTGTGTTCCAAATATAGATGGGTCAAGGCAGAAAATCATGGATGAAACACATTGTTCCTGATACTCAATTTATCCAGGCTCCACAAAGATGTATCATGACCTTAAGGAAGTCTACTGGTGGAATGACATGAAAAGGAATATTGCGGAATACGTGGCACAATGGTCTAATTGCCAACAAGTTAAAGTAGAACATCAGAGGCCCGGTGGCCTAGCTCAGACTATGGACATTCCAATATGGAAATTGGAGGCTATTAAAATGGATTTCATTCCAGGTTTTCCTTTCTCTTTTAAGAGACATGATTCCATTTGGGTGATCATTGATCGGTTGACAAAATCAGCTCACTTCTTGCTAGTTAAATCCAACAGCACAACCGAAGAATATGCCAAGCTATATGTAAGGGAAGTTGTTCGCTTACATGGGACTCCACTATCTATTAATTTAGATAGGGGTGCCCAATTTATGGCACATTTATGGATATCATTCCAAAAGAGTTTGGGCACACAAGTAAAACTTAGCACTGCATTTCACCCGCAAACAGACGGCCAAGACAAACGCACTATTCAAACACTCGAAGATATGTTGAGAGCATGTGTTTTAGACTTTAAAGGTAATTGGGATGATCATATGCCCTTGATAGAATTTGCCTACAATAATAGTTATCATGCAAGCATTGACATGGCTCCATTTGAAGCCCTCTATGGGCGTCGGTGCAGATCGCCTATTAGTTGGTTTGAAGTAGGTGAAACTCAAATATTAGGACCAGACCTTATTCACCAAGCCGTTGAAAAAGTAAAGTTGAAAATAGAGCGAATGAAAACGGCTCAGAGCCGACAAAAATCAGATGCAAACGTACGCCATAGAGACATAGAGTTCCAGGTTGATGACTGGGTATTCTTGAAGGTATCCCCTATGAAGGGTGTTATGAGATTTGGGAGGAAAGGTAAGTTGAGCCCCAGGTATATTGGGCCATATAAAGTTATACGTATAGTTGGCCAGGTAGCCTATAAGGTGGATTTACCTCGAGAGTTAGTTGCAGTATACCCGATCTTCCATGTATTGATGTTACGCAAATGCTTGGGAGATCCTACACAGGTTATTCCAATAGAAGGTATGGAATTCTCATAACACTTATCTTATGAGGAAGTCCCAGTGGCAATATTGGACCGACAGGTCAGGAAGTTGAGGACAAAAGACGTAGCATTAGTCAAGGTACTTTGGAGAAGTCAGAATATAGAAGAAGCCACATGGGAAGCTGAGGCTGACATGAGGGCCATGTCTCCCCACTTATTTCAGTAGCCACACAAAGGTTCTTAAAGTCATAACTCCTCTCATTTGAGTATCTATTTTTCTTGTACTTTGTAGTACTGCTTTATTATATGTTATATGTTCAGGTACTTGATACAGACACCAAATGTTCCTCAGAGCTGAAACATCCACAGTATAAGGTATATTATATTAGTTAGTGTAGTTTCAATTCTAATAAGGCCAAGAAGAGCCTGGTGAAAATCTGTTGCATATTATTACGTGGTGATGCTCTGTGAAGCATTGTGTGTGTATTTTTGTCGGATGACAGGTTTTGGATGTTTACAAAGGAAACTCTACCAATTTTTAAAAAAAATTAATTCGAGGATGAATGATCCAAAGGGGGGGATAATGTAATATCCCGTAACTTAAAATACATTTGGGACTCATAAACACCAATGCATAGATGTGATATTGGGGGAGGTATATCATTGAAAATGGTTAAGCATACCATGTAACCCTTATATTTAGTCATTTGAAGGGTTAAAAAAAAGTTTTAGGCAAAAGAGATCATTAAAGAAAAGATTAAAGTTTAAAGGTTCATTGTGGAGGAATACTACAAATGATCTCATTTCTCATCTGACTTTGAACGAGCATATCTCCTAATATATAACGAGTTAGAGGGCCTACAACCTATCAAATTGAAGGTATTTGAGTCTAATTTCCAACAAAACAAACCGCTCGTTAAAATAATATCGGAGTAAAAAGTTATGTTAATTCTACGACAGACGCGCGCACTGCCCAATCACTGCGGGACATGTGGCACTTTAGAGAAAGTCGGCCAAACTTGTTGTTTTTATATTAGAAGTTTGGGATATACTTTCTCATATACTCAAGAACATGTAAGGACTGGTTTCAAGTTATTTCTTCAAGTTTTTCTCATCTTCAATCCACCAAAGCTTAAGGTAAGTTGGTTTCTTCAAGAATCAAGTGTCTTCCTCTCCATAGACCTATAGATATACTTAGCTAAATGTTTTCTTGAAGGAAAAAGTATTGTTCTTGGGGAATAAAGAAGGGAAGGGGTTGCTTTTCTTTGATATATAGGTATGAATCCTTTTCTATCTTCATAAATAGTATTTCAAGGATGCTTTAAGTATAATTTGCGGGTAGGACTCACGGGACGGTGATAGGAAGCCGTGAGTCCATGTTTTACCCATTGTATTTGATGTTTTGGTGAGGAGGGAGTTTGTAGAAGGTTGTGTTGGCTGTTGTTTTGACCAAATGAGGGGTCAATGGTATTGTATTGGGGAAGTAAGATGGTTACATTAAAACGGATTGTGTCTCCTGCATACACATGCTAAGATTTGACTATCATGATATTTGATGTCTACTTGTTATTCGGTCTGCTATACATACCAGTACATGTTTTGTATGTACTGATGTCCCTATTATTTTGGTGTTTCATTTGTATCACTACAGGCTCAGGTACTCAAGACAACAAGCATTTTCAGTAGACTAGAGACTTCCAGTTTAGCAGTTGGTAAGATCCACCTCTACCTAGAGCTATCATATATTTAGAGCCTATGTTTTGCTACATATGTACATATATCATAATGGGTATGTCGGGGTCCTGTCCCGATTTGTTACCAGATTCTCAGAGGCATACTCTTTAGAGGCTTCGTAGACTTAGTCTTGTTTCCGTTGTAAAGTAGCCCAATGGGTCTTTCTGTTATCTATGTTTTAGTATATGTCTTCATATAGGTTCCGCTGCTTATGAATCTTCAGCTTTAAAATGAGATTAGTTAGATATTTAGCTGGTGCTTGTGTATATCCTTGATGACTGCCCCTTTCTAGCTAGGGTTGTGACACTTAAAAAGGACATTTTGGTTGAAAACCATGCATTATGCCAATTTTGAGAAACATCATGAACTTTAGTATAAAAGGCATAAATACAAGTATATTCAACATAAAGCCATTACATCACATTAGAACCTTCACCTTAGGTAACCCTAAGCTATACTTGTGCAATGTATGAATGGCATCCCATAAGTCCATTCAGACTAAGTACCACTTTGAGGCCACTATAACATGCTTTCCATTCTTCATCCTCATCTTTAGTCAATAATCATAGATAAGGAACATTCACATTTCATAAGTCATGACAAGGAAAGCAACTCATAATACACTCCAAGTTAAACATTCATCATTTCATTAAGCCTTTAAGTCAACATTCTCATTAGCTTCATTATAAGCACTTTCGTTTCATTAGACATTAAGACATTAGAGAATCACACCATAGCCCTCTCAAAGCCTACTCGTGCAATGCATGGATGACATCCCATAGTACCACCTACACTTCATAGAACCTCTTGAGTAACCATAGCACGTATCTCACATGATGGAAATAAGCATTAACCGACATAGACCATGTGAGCTTAACATGGAATTCGATGTACTATCACATATCGTAAGGGTTGGTCTACTTGCCTAAGGTAGAACCGGTAACATTTTAGCTTAGGTGGATCCACTAGTTAATAACCTATGTGGGCAGATAGTTATGGGATAATAAAGATGTTCATTGAAACCCGACCTAACATGGGGAGAGCTTCCATCTTACCATATTCACTCGCTACTAAGCCTTCATTCCCATAGAGTAGTTCATTTTGATTAACATTATTACACTTGAGAGGAATGCCATTGGCCTATCGACCCAAGGTACATTATTGCACACATGAAAGGAATGCCATTGGCCTATCGATTCATGGTACATCATTAGGATAGCTCATTGAATCCTCATGAAAGGAATGATATTGGCCTATCAATTCAAGATTCATCATTACATTAGTTCATTGACTCATTATGAAAGGAATATCATTGGCCTATCGATTCAAGAGTCATCATTACATTAGTTCATTGGCTCATTATGAAAGGAATGTCATAGGCCTATTGATTCAAAAGTCATCATTACATTAGTTCATTGGCTCATTATGAATAGAATGTCATTGGCCTATCGAATCATGTTCATTAAGTCAAGATACATTAGTTACACAAGAAGAGTATTTCTAAGCCTACCAATTCAAGGTACATCAATCAACATTACTTTCATTTACACAAGAAGAGGATGCCCTAAGCCTATCAATTCAAGATGTAACATTACATTGAAGAAACCTTTCACATATTTCATCATCATTCATAAGTGTATAATTGAAAATAAATTTTCAATAATAACACAATTGCATTCTAGACATGATCACATTACTTTCATAAACATAGAAACCTTGCTTTTCAATAAAGCACATGCATAATTCTCATAGTCAAGTATAGGTTCTTCCTTCATAGCCCTTCAAGATCCCTAGATCACAATTCATGATTCACATCTTGCATCACTATTATATACATGGATATTCACATATTTCAATTAGATTAACTACTAGATGCATAATTTGATCACAATCCACCCACATCAATCATCACCCACACTTTGAGATCCAATTTGACAAAATAGGGAATTCATGGATTCATAGGTAATTCATCATAAAAATAGTAGTAATTCATCAAATTGATCATAATATAATACAATAAACACTTTGATATCGTTTTGAAAGTGAATCCATGCCATAGATTGAAAACCCTAGGTTTTGGAGAATTTTAACTTTGAGAAATAGAGTTTTGAAAGGACACCTTGGATGAAACTTAACCAAAGAAGGAGAATATCATACCTTGCTTGAAGAAACTCCACTAAATTGAGTGAGAAAGATGAACTCTTGAACACCAAACCCTGATTTCTTCTTCTCCAATGGAGGTTTCTAGAGAGAGAATATTTGGTGAGGATGTGGATTCTATTTTTGAGTTTTGGGAATAATGAATTGTAAAGGAGAGTTTCATGACTTAAAAAGTCTTAAATATATGAAATAAAACAATATAAACTGTTCCCAACTCATAACTAATTAATTAGGAATTTACTAGATTGCCCCTTTAATGGACAAACCTAGGCACCCTTTTCAGTGGCGACCTACTCCCCTAGACCTACGGACCGTAGGTGAGATCACGCCCCATCCTGTAGGTCCATGGTTTGGGTCATCAACTCACCATTTGGGGCCCTTGACCTACGGACCACCCCCATGAGGTGTGGATGGACCTACGGGGAGTAGGTCTCATCCGTAGGTCCTATGATTTTGGCAGCTTGGGCAGTTTTGGGGAGCTTTGGGGGTTAGGCTTTAGGATCCTCATCAATGACCCTTAGTTGGTCCTTGGGGGGTCGTACCTTGACGTTTAACCCCTAAACCCCTCAACCTATGATCGGGAACTCATTTTACAACATAAAACTTCACATCAACTCAACAACACACTCATTATGTTCAAGTTTCACCTACTCATTTTTCTGAGGTATTACATTATCTCCCCCTTAGGAGCATTCATCCTCGAATGACACTTTAAACAGTTTAGGGATATAAAGACTCAAGACTAGCAGCTCATCATGCATGAGACGTCATAAACAATGCACAAAACTAGGAGGAAACATCAACTCCATCTAAAAAAATACTTCATGCAACACAAGAAAGAAGGAACTACATCTACAAACTCATTATGCATGAAACTTCAACATTTCTCATTTCATTGGAGGAATTACCTTCTCCAACTCAAAGCATGCTGATCATAACATCATTAAGCACATTTAGGCATGTTCAACATTTCACCTCATAAAGCATATAGACAACTCATACTAAATGCACATCAACATGAGGAACAAAATCGTAAAAACTCATTTTCTCATTTAAACATGAATTCATCAAGAACATGCATAACATAAGGAGACCATGGGAACACAAAATCAAACATGACTCCACAACATGAAACAATCCAAAAAGGAACTCTTTGTCTTAAGCTTAAATAGGAATAGAAAGAAAGAGATAAGGATATCAGAACTTTCACCAACCTTACTTTCAAACCATACCATTTTCCCCTTGGGAGTAAACCCATACTAAGTCTAACATGAAAATAACTTAGGGACCTCAACAAAATATTCACAACTTTAAGAAATCATCAACATAGCGGTGCCTTCATCCGAAAGAGCTCTATTGTCCTCTTTAGACTGGAGTGCATATAAACAACCATAATTTGGAGGAACAGGCCGGGCGAAGGGGAAGGAAGGGATGGGTGGTCCGGGAACAACAACGAGAGAGGGCAAAGAGAAACTTGTTTGGCCTCCCTTCTTTTAGCCGTGAGTGTAGGAAATTTTTTCACTTGATGATCATTGTTTCCACAACCATAGTAACCATCCGTACCGGCTAGGCACTTCCCATGGTTTTTCTTTCCATAATTCGTGCAAATAGGTTTAGGAAATGGAGACCCACTACCTTTATATTGGTTAACCCTAGGAGTGCTTGAAGAATCTTGGTTAAAATATCTCTTTTTAAACCTTGGTTGACCTTGGTCATCGGACCTAATTCTCTTCATCTCCCTATTTTTTTTCTTAATTTTGAACTCCTCAATTTGTTGAGCAAACACCATAAGCCTAGAGATATTCATGTCATCATGGAGCATTGTCGTGCGACATTTTTCCTCAACTAGGTATGACACACCCGTCACATGTCTACTCATCTCATCCCTCGGATTTGACACCAAAAATGGAGCATACTTAGACAATAGGGTAAATTTCAAAGAATACTCTTGCACACTCATGCTACCTTGCCTAAGGTTGATAAACTCATCCACCTTAGCTTCTCTCTTCTCACGGGGAAAGAACCTATCAAGGAATGCTTTCTTAAACACCTCACAATTTATGGGACCCGCTTATACCGGTCTATTGCTCTCTTCCATTGAGAAAACCAAACTTGGGCAACATCCTTCAATTGGTAGGCAGCTAGTTCCGTTTTCTCTATAAAAGTCACCCCCATAGCATTAACTACCTTATACACCTCATCCACAAACTCTTAGGGATCCTCTCCCACCTTGGAACCTAGAAACACTGGGGGGGGGGTTCATCCTCACAAAATCCTTCAATCTAGAAGTCGTAGTGCTCACATTCGAGTTGACATAAGTTTCAACACCACTATTGGCTTGGGCCGTCATAGCTTGGGCTTAAGTAGTTACGGCTTCAGCCATCATTAGAAGAGCCGACCTAACTTCCTCATTGGTCATGGTCGGAGGATCAACCGGAACTTGATTGCCTTGAGGAACTTGGTTACCTTGAGGACCTTGGGGAGGAACGCCCTCATTCACGTTCTTCTCTTCTATCCTTCATGTGTATGCCCTTCTTGTATTCATATCCTATAAACACAATAGAAGGGTTAGGAAAAAGACTTTTATAGAGTTAAACACTATGGCACGACTCAAATAGTAATGAAAGAAGTGTAGTTTCCTAACGTCTTATAGCATCTCATTCATAAATATGGCACGCTTCACACTATGAACAAGACTCTACTCGACGTGGCTTGTGAGACATCAATCCTAAAAACCATCCCAACACCTTGTGCTCTGATACCATGTTTATCATGACCCGATCCTACACCCCGGACGTGACACAGCGTATAAGACTTCGAAGAGCCTCATACAAGCCTCATAACATTCATAACATAAGACATAAGAAATAATGCAGAATTTAAAATTTTTCTTTAAATCCATACAATAAAAAAACATCATTTAAAACAGTGGAAGTCTACTTGTCTCACATGTCCATCTAATACATTCGAATCAAAACTAGGGTCACGACCCTTACAATAGAAAGTCTAATAAGTGTCTAGTACAATGAAGAAATGAAATGACAATAAAACACTTGTCCTCGGATCCATAAGGACATACCACAAACTTGATGAATAGTCAACTCAAGCTTGAACTAGAAGAAATCAACTCAATTGCCAGAACCTACACTTTGTAGAAAAATAGAAAAAATATGGTTTAGCACACACAATGTACTAAGTATGATAGCCATGCAAAAATCATGCTTAAAAAGGACATTTTGGTTGAAAACCATGCATTATGCCAATTTTGAGAAACATCATGAACTTTAGTATAAAAGGCATAAGATACAAGTATATTCAACATAAAGCCATTACATCACATTAGAACATTCACCTTTGATAACCCTAAGCTATACTTGTGCTATGTATGAATGGCATTTCATAATACCATTCATACTAAGTACCACTTTGAGGCCACCATAACATGCTTATCATTCTTCATTATCGTCTTAAGTCAATAATCATAGATAAGGAACATTCACATTTCATAAGTCATGACAAGGAAAGAAACTCATAATACAATCCAAGTTAAGCATTCATCATTTCATTAAGCCTTTAAGTCAACATTCGCAATAGCTTCATTATAAGCACATTCGTTTCATTAGACATTAAGACATTAGAGAATCACACCATAGCCCTCTCAAAGCCTACTCGTGAAATGCATGGATAACATACCATATTACCACCCACACTTCATAAAACCTCTTGAGTAACCATAGCATGTATCTCACATGATGGGAAAAAACATTAACCGACATAGACCATGTGAGCTTAACATGGAATCCAATGTACTATCCCACATCGTAAGGGTTGGTCTACTTGCCTAAGGTAGAACCGGTAACATTTTAGCTTAGGTGGATCCACAAGCTAATAACCTATGTGGGCACATAGTTATGGGATAAGAAAGATGTTCATTGAAACCCAACCTAACGTGGGGAGAGCTTCCATCTTACCATATACACTCGCTACTAAGCCTACATTCCCGTAGAGTAGTTCATTTTGATTAACATTATTACACTTGAGAGGAATGCCATTGGCCTATCGACCCAAGGTACATTATTGCACACATGAAAGGAATGTCCTTGGCCTATCGATTCATGGTACATCATTAGGATAGCTCATTGAATCCTCATGAAAGGAATGTCATTGGCCTATGGATTCAAGATTCATCATTACATTAGTTCATTGACTCATTATGAAAGGAATGTCATTGGCCTACTGATTCAAGAGTCATCATTACATTAGTTCATTAGCTCATTATGAAAGGAATGTCATTGGCCTATCGATTCAAGAGTCATCATTACATTAGTTCATTGGCTCATTATGAAAGGAATACAATTGGCCTATCGATTCATGTTCATTAAGTCAAGATACAATAGTTACAAAAGAAAAGGATGTCTAAGCCTACCAATTCAAGGTACATCAATCAACATTACTTTCATTTACACAGGAAGAGGATGCCCTAAGCCTACCAATTCAAGATGTAACATTACATTAAAGAAACCTTTCACATATTTCATCATCATTCATAAGTGTATAATTGAGAATAACCTTTCAATAATAACACAATTGCATTCTAGACATGATCACATTACTTTCATAAACATAGAAACCTTGCTTTTCAATAAAGCACATGCATAATTCTCATAGTCAAGTATATGTTCTTTCTTCATAGCCCTTCAAGAACCCTAGATCACAATTCATGATTCACATCTTGCATCACTATTATATACATGGATATTCATGTATTTCAATTAGATTAACTACTACATGTATAATTTGATCACAATCCACCCACATCAATCATCACCCACACTTTGAGATCCAATTTGACAAAATTGGGGAATTCATGGATTCATAGGTAATTCATCATAAAAACAGTATTAATTCATCAAATTGATCATAAAATAAGACAATAAACACTTTGAAATCATTTTGAAAGTGAATCCATGCCATAGATTGAAAACCCTAGGTTTTGGAGAATTTCAACTTTGAGAAATAAAGTTTTGAAGGGACTCCTTGGATGGAACTTAACCAAGGATGAATACTACCATACCTTGCTTGAAGAAACTCCACGAAAATGAGTGAGAAAGATGAACTTTTGAACTCCAAACCTTGATTTCTTCTTCTCCAATGGAGGTTTCTAGAGAGAGAATATTTGGAGAGGAGGTGGTTTCTATTTTTGAGTTTTCGGAATAATGAATTGTAAAAGGGATTTTAATGACTTAAAAAGTCTTAAATAAATGAAATAAAACAATATAAACCATCCCCAACTCATAACTAATTAATTAGGAATTTACTAGATTGCCCCTCTAGTGGCCGAACCTAGACAGCCTTTTCAGTGGTGACCTACGCTCCTATACCTACGGTGTCACGCTCTAAGCCTACACCCTGGGCGTGGCTGGCACTCGAAGACCATTGTTGGTCTCAAGCGAACCCTTGGTCTGGCTTACTTAACTCTGCGGGGACTTAAACATAAGAAAATATAAGTCATGCATAACTTGAGAAATAATAGTTTAGCCAAAGTGGCAACTCAGTCTTTAAACAACATCTGAATGATAATGTAAAGACAACTGAACTCTAACTGTCTATGAAGCCTCTAAACAACTGAGATGGATGTTGGGACAAACCCCACAACATCCTAATGAACTAAACTAGAAAGCGAATAAAAGAGTCATCCGGAATGCAAGGAGGCTCACCAACAGACTCTGAATGCTCAAGCTGGATCAACGAGGCGCTGGATGCTGATCCTGGTTACCTGCGTCTGCATCATAAGATGATGCAAGCCAACTGGCATCAGTACATTGAATGTACTAGTATGCGAGTTGGAATGTTAAACAACAACTTAAGCTTGAAAAGAGTAAGAAGGAACACTTACCTTGGCTCTGTACAACTCATGAATAACTGAACTCAATATAAAGCAATAAGACACATGCTATATATATATATATATATAAAGCTTGTAAAACAGTGTAAACAACTTAGTTTGTTAAAGGTAAAACAATAACAAACTCAACTTTACTTATATATAAAAGTAATATAACTTTTGGGGGAGATTCTCTAACCAACAACCACCACTATGAGCCTAAGTGGTGATACAGCGTCTTGCCCACGCTGCCAGAACTGTCTTATACTTTATCATCATATAGAACGCTTAACTTAGTGAATCCACTAGTCTATACTAAAAACATCTTAAGGAGTCATCTAAAAAGTATGACCCTTTACTACCCATGATGGCTACATGGTTTATGGAGACTTGAGTTAATATGAACTCGCATCCCCATATCGGTGCTCAATACTACTCCCAAAATATACTTAGCTCATAAGTTTGTAAAAACAAAACTCTTTCTTTGAATTGAGATAATTACTCAAAACTTAGCTTAAAAGCTCTCTTGGAATTGATATACCCTTTCTTGCTTAAATGTGAAACATTTATAAACTCTTTGGGAATACTTAGTTCCCTAATAGCTTTTTGAGAAATGAACTCAACTCTTTACTCTTTGCTTAACTTGAAAACTTGAGTCTAAAAACGAAGTTTAAACGTTTGTTAAAGACTCTTGAAAACTTTAAGAAACTTTGCTTTGACTTTCTTCTTAACTTCTAGACTTGACCCTTAACTTCTTTGACTTTGATCCTAACTTTCCTTGAATTGAATTATGGATTCAAGGTTCATGATCTCATGTTTATGGATGATTTCATGATGTTTAGATGTACTTTAGAGTGTTGGAATCGACTAGAAAACATGGGTACATCGCTTAGGAACATGTATTAAAAGGTGGGGAACGAATGGGGAGAACGGGCGTCCCTGGCGCTCTGAGAGGCGCGGGGCGCCAGCCCTCAAACTTCAGAGAAGTTTTTGTGGATCTCTAGCAGGCGCGACGCCCCAGCCCTTTTGCCCAGCGACTTCCGACTTTTCTCCTTCGTTCTTCATCTCTAAACCTCCTTAACTTCCATAGTTTCCTCCCCCAAACACTTAGGATCAATTGAACCCTCAATATACAACCAATCTAACTCGAAAAACAACTCGGAAACATGAATCAACTCACCCCCAAGCATCAACAACTCAACCAACAAGAATTCTACAATTTGTTCTTCAAGAACCTCACTTCTTCAACATGTAAACAACTCAAAACAATTGGATTGAAACAATTTGGTGTGTGGGTTAACTAAACCAACACGAAAAGATCTCACATACCTTAATAGGGATCACCCCCGACGAATTCCACTCGCAAGCTTGGATGATCTTGACGAATTCTTGCCTTTTTTCTCCCGTTCTTTCTTCCTTTCTCTCTTCTCCAAGCCCTAAGCGTTCTTTAATTTTTCAAAACTGATTTAGGTTCTGTTTTTACCCCAATAAACCCCTAAAATCAAATTAGGAATTTAATTAGAGAAAAGACTACTTTGCCCTTCCCTAAATCCGGATTGGGACTTTCCTCAATCCAACAACCCAACTTCCGAAAGACATATCTCACTCATACGATGTCGAAATCATGCAAACTCGGCGGCGTTTGAAAGATCTCTCCAAAGACTTTCCAACCATATCAAGATCTGATCCTAACTCATCCTGAGCTAGGAGTTATGGCTTTTTGTAAATGGCCAAAACTCGCTTTCTTAACTTGGACAAAATTTCCAGATTTCCTTATTCTTTCCAAAAAATCAACCTTTTCATATTTTAAACTCTTTATAGTCGTTTCTAGGTGCGAGTTGTTACATACGGACCGTAGGTGGGCTCACGCCCCGTCCTGCAGGTCCGTGGTTTGGGTCAGAAACTCACCATTTGGGGCCCTTGACCTACGGACCACCCCCACGAGGCGTGGATGGACCTACGGTGCGTAGGTCCCATCCGTAGGTCCTATGATTTTGCCAGTTTGGGCAGTTTTGGGGAGCTTTGGGGGTTAAGCTTTAGGGTCCTCCTCAAGGACCCTTAGTTGATCCTTGGGGGATCGGACCTTGACGTTTAACCCCTAAACCCCTCAACCTAAGCTCGGGAACTCATTTTACAACATAAAACCTCACATCAACTCAACAACACACTCGTTAGGCTCTAGTTTCACCTACTCATTTTTCCGAAGTGTTACATTATACTTCTAAAAACATCCCGATAATGCTAACGGACCATAACGACTAGTAATTGAAAATTAAGTTAGAAGCAAAATGAAGTTTTTAATATGTAAACCATATCATTTATTAGACAAGACACAAAGATCGTTTACACATATATCTTATGCTAAAATTGAAGAGGTCATAATTATCAAATTAATAATTTTCAAATGACCTCTTTAAATTATTTTAAATACATCTATCTTCATTCTTCAAAACAACAATTGTCACAGACTGGGGAATCTTCCTTATGTTGCAGTCACAACAGGCTACATCACAATGGTTTGTGCATGCTGCCAATACAAATTTATTCTTAAATTAAATGGTTAATTTCAAAAGTAAATATTAACAAATTTTCGAATGCATGCAAAACTTCACGTAGAAAAAACATAATCAACTTATTTATGTTGACTATAAAGAATTTTATACATAATTGTCTTATTTTTTGGTTTACTAATCCACCAATTAGTTACTTAGCTTGATGTTATTTTTAAATAATCTAAAAAGTTGTCTTTGAATATTTCTCTCATTTAAAAATATTGGTGTTTTTATCTTTGCATTTTATTTCAAAATAAGTGGTGTTTCATATTTTCAAGAAGACATTAATGATTTTTTTTCAATTTCACCTTTATTTAACTAGACAGAGTTTTATATAATTTAAAAAAACTACATCTTTTTCAAGATATTTATTAAAAGTAAGTTAGTAAAAAATACATTTACTTTTTAGGAATAAGTAAGTTTCTTATGGGTTGTACCCTAATTAAAAATACCACATATAGAAGAAGTAATGTTTAGAATGACTTATATATATATTGTGAACACATCAGGCACATATTATTTGGAAGTTAATGGTAGAGTCAAAATAGATTAGTTGATCTCTTCACTTCATTTTAAATAGTGGTGTTTGACTAGCACATAATTTTATTTTATTTTATTTTTTGGTACTTTTAAGTTATCTTTAACTTGTATCTTTAAGATATGTGATATTTTTATGATTCAAATATGTTCTTGAAGAATAAAAGGAAAAGGTTGAAATTAGAAGTCTTAAATATAGAAGAAAAAATTAAATATGTAATTGATTTTTGAGAAATGACTCATTTATATTATTAATTAAAAATTTGACTCATTTATGTCATTAATTGAAAGTTTGACTTATGTATGTCATTTTCATTTGAGAAAAAATTTATTCATGTCATTATTTGTTAAATGTGCATGGTTAAATAATACATGGATTAAAACTGAAATTATGCAATAATAGATGAATTAAAATCATTATTTTCCATTATTACAACGATCTCTGCATTAAATAAGGTAAAAAGTTATTTCATTTTATACCCAATATTATTTTTTTTCAAATTTATCAATATATGATTTTTTAAAAAAATATATTATAATAATAATTCATTTTTAGACAAAATTAGGGTCCCCAAATTTTGTTGGCGGAGGCGGTGGTGGAGATGGTGGTGCTGGTTCGTAACAACACTGGACGCAGATTGGGGGATTCACCTCTATGTTGCAGTTACAGCAAGCTACTGAGCAATTGTTCGTGCATGCTGCAAATACAAATTCATTCATAAATATAAAAAAATTGAAAGAAAAAACAATTTCATTAGAAATAACACAGATATATAAACCATATCATTTATTAGACAAGAAACAAAGATCTTTTACACATATATCTTATGCTAAAATTAAAGAGGTAATCATTATCAAATTAAGAATTTTCAAATGACCCCTTTAAAATATTTTAAATACATCAATCTTCATACTTCAAAACAACACTTGTCACAAACTGGGGGAATCTTCCTTATGCTGCACTACATCATAATCGTTTGTGCATGCTGCCAATACAATTCAAAATAAGTGGTGTTTCATATTTTCAACAAGGCATTAATAAATTATTTTTTCAATTTCACCCTTATTTAACTAGGTAGAGTTTTATATAATTAAAAAACTACATCTTTTTCATGATATTTATTATAAGTAAGTTAGTAAAAAATATATTCTACTTTTTAGGAATGAGTAATTTTCTACGGGTTATACCCTAACTAAAAAAATACTAATTTTGTTTTAAGATAAAAGAAGTAATATTTAGAATGATTTCTATATATGGTGTGAACACATCTAAGTCAAGAATACGTCATCATGCACGTATTATTTGAAAGCTAATGATGAAAAATCTTGTGACTGTATCAGAGTCTAAAAAGTTTAGGAAGTAGTGTTTGACTAGCCTATAGTTTAAGATTATTATTTTTTTGTACTTTTAGATTATTCTCAACTTGTGTCCTTAAGACATGGGTGTTATGTTTATGATTCAAATATGTTCTTAAAGAATAAAACGAAAAATTTAAAATTAAAGAGTTTTTAAATATAAGAAAAAGACTCAAATATGTAATCGAATTTTGAGAAAAAAATTATTTATGTTATCCATTAAAAGTTTGGCTTATCTATGTCATTTTCGTTTGAGAAAAACTTATCTATGTTATTCGGTTAAAGTTCGACTCATCTATGTCATTTTCATTTGACAAAATGCTCATCCATACTATTATTTGTTATTGAAATGATATAGATATGCCAAACTTTTAATAAATGACATAAATAAGCCTTATCTCAAAGTTCGCTGACATATTATATTGACCATTTTCCCTTTAAAAAATTATTTAAATAATGATCCAACTGAATCATAATTGACGACGTGTATGAAATGATTTTGCAAAATCGACACGATTTTCAGTTAACAAATAATGACATAAATGAATGTTTTTTTCAAATGAAAATGACATAGATGAATCAAACTTTTAACGAATGACATAGATAAGCCTTTTCTCAAAATTTGATGACGTATTTAAGCCAAATTTTACAAAGCAAAATGAAAGATTTCGTAAATAATAGAAAGGGATAGAGTAGTACGATAAACAACATCATCTGAGACTCTTCCACCCAATAGACGACTGACAACAAATGTTTTTTCTCCATTTGCATCAGCTTCAACCTCCATACGAGTTATAAAGGCCAACAAAACAAGAACAAAAGCAATTACGAAAAACTTAACCATAATTTCACAAATCAAGAAATATAAAAACAACCAAGAAATTATTGTTTATAGTGTTGGAAATGTTTTGTTTAATATGAGCCAGACTGCTTTTATATATACAAATGTTAGGTGAGTCTTTCATACAAAAAAGTTGATCAATATTTATATGTATTTGCCAAAAATAGAAAGAAGAAAGAAATATGTAGGTTGTAGGAATTAAGTTTATTCACCCAAAATAAGTTAGTAAATGCTACAAATCAAAGTAAAATTATGGGCAAATAAGTTTCTTAATAAATTAGACGAGGTAAATATTACTAGTTTATTATTCAATATGATTATAGTTCCAATTAATTATTGTGTGTGGTTATAATTTAATATAATTTGCTATTGATTATGGGACCCTGAACAAATTGTATACGAAAAGAAAAAGAGCTCTTCACTTATATACTCACTTATACAAATCTAATTTTATATCTCCTCTCTCCATTCTCTAATTCTCTCCTAAAATCACTCATATATATTTATTTTGAATTTCAAAATCTACTTTTTCCCTCTTAATTGTGGCATCACAATTCAAGGTAATTGCCTAAAACGTGTTTCAACTCTCTCTTTTTTTACCTTTATATATGCTTTATGCTTCTTCTTTTTTTTCAAAAATCTTTCTCTAGTCTTCAATTTTCAATTTTCTTTAAAAAAAAAATGGATGAAGGAACTTGGATTGCTAGAGGTATAATATTGTGTGTCAAATTTGTTGATGATTCACCATCGCTTTCGTGGGGTCTAACTCAAGCATTCTAAGACATTGCAAGATCTGTTGCTAAATCTAGACTGAATGAAGAAATTAGATCCATTGAAGAGTTTGGATCCAAGCACCAAAATGACTCAATTAAAATGCAACAAATTTAAACTATAAATGCTTGAAAAATTATGTATATAGAATTGATATTATATTTTATATAATTTAAAAAATATATAATTAGAATTATTATTTTAAATATATAAACTGATCTTATTTTCTTCTTTGTTTGCTCTGTTTTAGATTCATTAGCAACTCGTTCTTCCTCTCTTTATCAAAGGTTACTAATCAAGGTCAAATACGATTACATTTGAAAGGGTTTTAGTGGGTGGACAAGTTCCTTAATCAATGGTGTCCTAACAACTTTCGGTCCTTAAAAAATTTAACATTATTTTTTATTAAATTCAAATTTTTCATACACATAATCCTTCAAGCATTTAGAATCAATAACCCTTCAATTTATTTTACTTTATATATTTTAAAATAATCATTATGTTAAATAGTTAACTTTTGTTAACTTCAAGTGTCGAAATCAAACACTTCAAACAATTGAAGGTTAAATGTGCATAGTCAAATAATACATGGATTAAAACTGAAATTATGAAATAATACAGGAATTAAAATCATTATTTCCCCTTGTTACAACATTAAATAAGGTATAAAGTTATTTCATTTCATACCGAATATTTTTTTTTCAAATTTATCAATACATGAATTTTTTAAAATATATATTAGAATAATAATAACATTTTTAGAAAAAATTAGGTGCCCCAAATTTTGTTTTCGTGAACTTATGATGGAGGCGGTGGTGGAGACGGTTGTGCTGGTTCGTAACAACACTGGACGCAGATTGGGGGATTCACCTCTATGTTGCAGTTACAGCAAGCTATTGAGCAATTGTTAGTGCATGCTGCAAATAAAAATTCATTCATAAATTTAAAAAATAAAAAAATTGAAAGAGAAAACAATGTCATTAGAAAAGAGAACAATGTGTAATATTAATCAGGACGGCTCAAGCTAATCAGTGACCTAAAGTAGATTGTATAATTTAACTAGAGTGTAAGCAGTTAGAATAGTACGGTGAACAATAACATCTAGTGCTCGTCCATGCTGTAAACGGCTGACGACAAGTGATTGTTGGTCATTTTCTCTAGCCTCAACCTCCACACAAGTTGTGGAGGCTAATAAACCAAAAACCAAAATGATTGTGAATTTTTTTATCATTATTTTGAAAATGTTGAAGATGTTTTGTTTAATAAGATCATACTATTATATATAAAAAAGTTGTATTTGTAAAACTATTAGAAAAAGCATCCAAGGAAAGTTGGTAAATACTGCATACCAAGTAAGTAGGAACAAATAAATATTTTTCCTTAATTATACATAATCTTTATCTTTTTGGATGGATTTAATATTACCAACTTAAATTTTAATAAATCATAATATATTCACATGATACTAATAAAATCAATTAAAAATATTTATTAATTGCATTTCCAATTAAGACAATTGCTAGTATCAAAAGAATAAGGAGAAAAAAGGTAAATTAATGAAAAGGAAGATAAGATATTCTTTTGAAATTTTAGCAAAAATAAGTCATGTCTTATATTCAATTAATGCAATATTAATTTTCATATAAACTCTAAAGACGTCAAGGATTTATTCAAAATTTGGAGATACTACTCACAATTCCTTTTTAGACATTACTTAAAAAACATGAATTTTATAAAAAAAATGTTATTTTTCATATGGAAATACCCCAAAATGAGCCAGAAGCAATATTAAGTAGCTAGATAGAGTTCAAATCACAAGCAACTTTAAGTGTTATAGAATAATTAATGAGTTGTAAACATATTTCCGTTTATAAATGTATGTACACTGTGAAATTTTGTTGATAAATTCATACTAAATTTTAGATTAATTTTTAAATTCATGGTATGTTAATCAAGACAAATTATTGGTTAATAAATTTGAATTAATATTTAAATTAAAATTATATGATTTAAATAAAGTTCAAATTCCATTTGGTCATCCTCTTAAATTGACAACACGAGCCCAAAAGATCAAAATACCCCCGTATCGCTAGCTCAACACATATAAAAGGGTCTTTGTAAGATCAGAAGAAACAAGAGGAAGAAAAAGAAAAAAGAAAAAATACATAGAAAAACTATATTCTTCAGTGGTGATCCACAAGTCCTCCCCATACAAAGAGTCTTCACCTTCAAATTATGAGCAGCAAATTTTCATATCTACGCAATTGTAATCAAAGCTAATTAATTCTGCATTCGTGGTGAAGTTTCAACAACTATTTCATCGATTCAAGAACAAAACAAAGCTCTAATGTTGACGATCGTGAGGAGAAGAATAAAAAGATTACGTCTTTCTGATTAGATTTTATAAAGATTGTAACATTCGCATAAATTATATATATATATATATATATATATATATATATATATATATATATCAT
>JAJONZ010007605.1:0-52829 GCA_029582445.1 Solanum paucissectum
CAAGAACTTCTTGCAGTGGTTTTTGCATTCGAGAAATTTCGATCCTACTTGCTTGGTACTAAGGTCATAGTGCATACTGACCATTCTGCATTGAGGTATTTGATGGCGAAGAAGGATGCAAAACCGAGGCTAATTAGATGGGTATTGTTAGTGCAAGAGTTTGATTTTGTGGTAAAGGATAGAAAGGGGACTGAAAATCAAGTTGCTGATCACTTATCCAGATTAGAGGAAGAGGCTATGCTAAAGCTTGGTGATAGGGCTGAAATTAATGATGCTTTTCCAGACGAACAAGTATTGACTGCTTCTCATGATTTGATTCCTTGGTTCGCAGACTTTGCTAATTATTTGGCAAGCAATATTGTGCCCCCGGATTTGTCTTTTCACCAAAGGAAAAAATTTATGCATGATGTGAAGAAATTCTTTTGGGATGATCCTTACTTGTATCGTAGTTGTGCTGATGGGATTATTCGTTGCTGTGTACCCGAAATTGAGATGTTGATTGTACTTGAAGCATGTCATTCATCGCCTGTTGGTGGGCATCATAGTGGTATTCGAACTGCACATAAAATTTTGTAGTATGGATACTACTGGCCTACTATCCACCAAAATGCTCATGATTTCACCAAGTCTTGCGATCGGTGCCCAAGAGAAGGATGGATTTCAAAGAGGCAAGAGCTTCCTATGAATCCTATATTGGTGATAGAGTTTTTTGATGTATGGGGCATTGATTTTATGGGTCCATTTGTGAGTTCACATGGGATGAAGTATATTCTTGTAACGGTTGATTATGTATCGAAGTGGGTGGAAGCAGTTGCGCTCCCCAACAATGAAGGTAAAAGTGTCACCGCATTCTTGAAAAAGAATATCTTCTCCAGATAAGCTAGACTATGTTATGATGAATGATGAGCTTGGATTGTTGCTTGAGTTGCCTTCCATGATGAGTAAGGTTGATTTGAGGTTACTAAAAGAAGTATTTCTCCTATGTTGATATGAACTATGATGTGAATTGATTATGCTTTATGACTTTTATTTTTCTAATTCTTATGTTTATGTTGATGCTTATGCTAGCTATCATATTTAGTACATGTTTGTACTAACACATACTCTTGCTTACATTTCTTATCCAAATGCAAGGTCCAACGATCTCGACTCTTATCCCCATGGCTAGGGTCTTAGTAGAGCAAGGTTTGATTATTTGTGAGTCCTCATAGAATTCGATGATATATCCACCATTTCTCTTATGTTCTTTCATTTTATGTTTCGAACATTATTGTATGGTCTGTGTCCCAAATATTCATGTTGTAGATGGTTTGAGGAAAAGTGTAATAGACTTCCGCCTTTTGTTATAAAACTTTTATGTTGTTGAAAAATGTTTTAAATTTCCGCTCATTTTTACTATATTATGTTATGAAACCTAAGTGGTTTATATTAGGCCTCTTGGGGTCTTATATGTCATGTTACATCTAGGAGGTAACCCTAGGTCGTGACAAACTTGGTAATCAGAGCACGTGGTTTAGAATGGTTCTTGAATGTAACACTTCACCATTTGAAAGGGCTAGAAAGAGCTAGAACTAGAAAGAAGTTGTTTTTGGAAAGAATAAAAATCTGGAAAATTTGTTAAGTTATGTTAAGTTTGAGTTTTTGGTCAACTTCAAACGATCATAACTCCTAGCTTAGACTGATTTAGGTGTGCTTCCACATATAGTAGGAAATATATTGGAATAATATTTCCAACGCCGCCAAGTTTACTCAATTCTGAGTTCGTATGAGTGAGATATGCCCATTTGAAGTTGGACTGTTCAAATAAGGAAAGTCTAATCCGGATTTTAGAAGGGCATTATGGTCTTTTCCATACCCCTTGAGTTAATTTAGTTTTTGGGTAATTAATTGCGGTCTAAACTGATAGGATTCATTTTACGCTTTTACAATATTGAGTTAGGGTTTTAGAGAAGAGAAAAGAAGAAGAGAAGAGAGGAGAAGAAGCAAGAATCATCAAATTCTCGAATCTAAGATCATGGATTTCATCAAGGTGTAATCCCTAAGAGGTATGTGAGATCACATAGCGTTGGGTTTGTTCACCCAAGCGCCAATCATGATTCAATTCAGCGAAGTTATATAGTTTTGAAAGCAAATCCTATGAGTTCTTGACGTTAATTCGTTTGAAATCTTGTGGGTTCTTGTTGTTGAAGTTTCTTGAGATTGATTCGTGTAATTAGGTGTTATTTTGAGTTGGATCTTGCATATATTGATGATTTAGTTGTTCCTAAGTGTTTGGGGAAAAAACAAGTTGATTTAGGGGTTTAGAGTTGAAAAATGAGCAAGAAAAGTCGGAGTGCACCTGTGCTGGGGCCTGGGGCGCCGCCCCTATCAGAGCCCCAAGAAGGGACCTCTAAAGTTTGAGTCTTGGGGCACCTCTACAGCCAGAGCGGCCCACCTTTGCTTCTGAAGTTTTCCCTCTAGTGCCCCACGTCGCTCAGAGCGCTAGGGATGCTAGTTCTTCCCAATCCTCCCCCATCTTTCCGTACTAGTTCCTTAGCAACATACCTATGTTTTCTAGTTGACTCCAACACTCTAAGGTACGTATAAACATCATGAAATTATCCATAAACACGAGATCATGAACCTTGAATCCATAATCCAATTCAAGGAAAGTTAAGATCAAAGTTAAGAGAAGTAAGAGACAAGTCAAGAAGAGTTCCTAGAGTTTTCCAAAAGTCTTTTCCAAATGTTTTAACTTTGTTTTAAGACTTAAAGTTCAAGTTGAGAAAAGAGTAAAGAGAAAAGATTGAAGTTCATTTCATCAAAGTATATGGGGACTATGTATTCCCGAAGAGTTTAAAATGTTTTCGCATTTAAACAAGAAAAGGAAACCTTGATTTCCAAAGAGCCTTTGAGCTAGTTTTCAGAAAAGAGTAAACACTTTCACAATTAAGCAAGAGAAAAAACTTTGATTTCCAAGATCGCCCTTGAGCTAAGTTTTTGAGCAGTTATCGCAAATCATAAAAAGAAGTATGTTTTTCAAAACATAAGAGCTAGTATCATATTTGGGAGTAGTATTGAGCACCGATATGGGGGAGAGTTCAGAGAACTCCCAGCCCCCATAAACCATGTTGCCATCATGGGTAGAAAAGGCTCATATTTCTTAGATCATTCCTTAGTGATTTTTAGCATAGACTAGTGGATCCACTTAGTAGTCAGGTTCTATACCCTCGGCAAGGTATAAGACGGCCCTGGCAGCGTGAGGCAAAGTACTGTATCATCACAATAGCTCTTACGTGATGGTTGTCGGTTAGAGAAACTCCCATAGAAGTGTTTGTATTGTTATATACACAATTTAATTGTATTTTATACATACATTTCAGAGTTATATTTGTATTATTGCATACACATAGAGTATTATTTTATTTCCAAATACACATAGTTGATATCTATGTTTAAAAAGCTTTTCTTTATATTGCACTTGTTTTATACTTTTTTATATTGAAATGCGTTCAGTTAAGTTTGAGTTGAGTTGAGCTAGGTAAGTTCTTCAGTTCCTTTCAAGCTTATGTCTTGTTTTAGAATTCCCCTCGCATACTCGTACATTTAATGTACTGATGCCATTTGGCCTGCATCTTCTTATGATGCAGACATAGGTATCCAGTTGTGCATTCAGAGTCAGTTGGTGAACCTCCTTACTTTCCGGAGGAATTGCTTTTAGTAGCTTTAGTTCATTAGGATGTCGTGGGTCTTGTCCCAACATCCATCTCAGTTGTTTTAGAAGCTTCATAGACAGTTAGATGTTAGTTCTTTAGTCTTTTCATTTTCATTATCTTATGTTGAGACTTGAGTTTGCCTTAATGGCTAGTTGAATGTTTTCTTTATGACATTCTAAGTTTTATATGAGGTATCTTTGATAAGTTAAGTCTTCCGCTGACTAAGTAAGCTAGACCAAGGGTTCACTTGGGGCCAACAATGATTCTCGAGTGCTAGTCCCACCCAGGGTGTAGGCTCGGGGCGTGATAAACTTGGTATCAGAGCACAGAGTTCAAGAGTCCTAGGAAGTCTATGAATCCATGTTTGTAGAGTCCTAGTTATCGGTGTGAAGCGCGCCACATCTATAATTAGGAGGTCACGAGACTTAGGAAACTATCTCACTTCCTTCGTACTCATTTCGTGCGTTAGAGTTTGATCTCTAAAAAGTTTCTTCTGATTCGTGCTTGCTCGTGTTTTTCAGTTAATCATGCCTCCACGAAGTGCTGTCATAGGTTGTCCTGCTAGGTGTAATATTGAGGAGCACGAGGTACCCAATGAACCTGAAGTGCAACCCCAGGGAGAGGCCACCAATGCTGAGTTCCGTGAGGCAATCCGAATGTTGAGCCAAGTGGTGACTAACCAAGCTGGACAACACGCGAGTTTTTAAGGATGAATCCTCCAAGCTTCACAAGTTCTAGTGTTATTGAGGATCTAGAGAATTTTGTTGAAGAGCTTTAAAAAGTTTTCGAAATCATGCATGTTGCGGATACTGAGAGGGTGGAAATAGTTGCATACCAGATGAAGGGTGTTCCTAGGATATGGTTCGACCAATGGAAGAAGAACCGAGTTGAGGGAGTACCACCTGCGAGTTGGGCTTATTTTGAGGAGGCCTTCTCGGGTCGTTTCTTCCCCCGAGAACTGAAAGAGGTTAAGGTACGACAGTTCCTCACATTTAAGCAAGATTCCTTGAGCGTTCATGAGTATAGTCTGAGGTTCATATAACTTTCCCGGTATGCTCCGGAGATGGTTGCTGGCATGAGGAGTAGAATGAGTTTATTTGCTGCTGGGCTGTCTCATTTGTTGAGTAAGGAAGGTAACGCTACAATGCTAATAAGTGACATGGATATAGCAAGGTTGATGGTCTATGTGTAGCAGGTTGAAGAAGATAAGCTGAGGGATAAAGAAGAGTTGAATAATCAGAGAGCTAAGACAGGGACTGAGTCCGGGCAGCAGAAGAGTAATGCCAACCAGTCATCCTTCCAACAAAAACAGAAGGGACCTGCTCCATCATCTGCTAGTGCACCTGCACCAAAGAACAAAAGTGAGTACAATAGTCAGAATTTCAGAGCCAAACCTCCCTATTCTCAGGGTAGTATGGCTCAAGGGGGTAGCAAGCCTCTTGCATGTGCTCAGTGTGGAAGGAACCACTCAGGATCATATCGTGATGGCTCCACTGGTTGCTTTAATTGTGGTCAGAATGGTCACTTCATGCGAGAGTGTCCAAAGAACAAGCAGGGTAGTGGTAATGGGGGCAATAGATCCCAGTCTTTTTCAGTTGTTCCACCAGACAGAGCTTCACCCAGAGGGGAAACTTACGATACTAGCGGAGGTGCAAACCGCCTATTTGCTATCACTAGTCGCCAAAAGCAAGAGGACTCGCGAGATGTTGTCATTGGTAAGATCCAAGACTTTAACTTTAATGTTTATGCTTTGCTAGATCCAAGAGTGAGTTTATCCTTTGTAACTCCGTATAATGTGATGAATTTTAATGTTCTTCCTGAGCAACTTAGTGAGCCCTTCAGTGTTTCTACACATGTTGGTGCGTCTACTCTAGCAGAGAGAGTCTATCATGATTGTCCCATTTTTGTCAATCACAAGAGTACCATAGTTGATTTAGTTGAGTTATACATGGTAGATTTTGATGTCATTCTTGGTATAGACTGGTTTCATGCTTGTTATGACTCAGTTGATTGTAGAACTCGAGTTGTCAAGTTTCAGTTTCCAAATGAGCCAGTCTTAGAGTGGAAAAGCAGTTCAGGAGTGCCTAACAGTCATTTTATTTCATACCTTAAGGCGAGGAAGTTAGTTTCCAAGGGATGTGTCTATCACTTAGTCCGAGTTAATGACTCTAGTGTTGAGATACCTCATATTTAGTCAGTTTCAGTAGTAAGAGAGTTTCCAGAACTCTTTCCAGATGATCTTCCCAGAGTCCCTCCTGAGAGAGAGATAAACTTCGGTATAGACATTCTTCCAGATACTTGTTCTATATCTATTCTGCCATACAGAATGGCACCAGCAGAGTTAAAAGAGTTGAATGAACAGTTGAAAGACCTCCTAGATAAGGGTTTTATTCGACCAAGTGTCTCATCGTGGGGTGCTCTGGTCTTATTTGTGAGGAAGAAGGATGGTTCCCTTAAGATGTGTATAGATTACCGTCAGTTGAACAAGGTCACCATCAAGAACAAATATCCTCTCCCAAGGATTGATGATCTTTTCGACCAACTTCAGGGTGCCACCTGTTTATCTAAGATAGACCTCATATATGGCTACCATCAGTTAAGAGTAAGGGAATGTGATATTCCAAAGGAAGCTTTCAGGACCGTTATGGTCATTATGAGTTCCTAGTTATGTCCTTTGGTTTGACCAATGCGCTTGCAAAAATCATGAACCTTATGAATAGAGTATTCAAACCTTATTTATATATGTTTTATATCGTATATATTGATGACATACTAATCTATTCTAGGAATGAAGAAGATCATGCTAGTCATCTCAAAATAGTTCTCCAGACTCTAAAAGATAGAGAGTTGTATGCTAAGTTCTCTAAGTGTGAGTTTTGGCTTGAGTCTGTGGCATTCTTAGGCCACATTGTGTCTGGAGAGGGAATTAAAGTTGATACTCAGAAAATAGAGGCAGTGCAGAATTGACCTAGACCCACATCTCCAACTAATATTAGGAGTTTCTTGGGTTTGGCTAGCTATTATAGAAGGTTCATAGAGGGGTTCTCATCTACTTTATCCCCGTTGACCAAGTTAACTCAGAAAATAGTGAAATTCCCATGGTAAGCTTGTGAGAAAAGCTTTCAGGAATTGAAAAAGAGGTTGACTACTACCCCAATATTGACCTTACTAGAAGTTACGCATGGCTTTGTTGTTTATTGTGATGCGTCTAGAGTTGGTTTGGGTTGTGTTTTAATGCAGAATGACAAAGTTATAGCTTATACCTCCAGACAGTTGAAGGTTCATGAGAGAAACTACCCAACCCATGATCTAGAGTTGGCTGCCATAGTTTTTGCTTTGAAAATATGGCGCCATTATCTTTATGGTGTTCATGTAGATGTGTTCACCGATCACAAGAGTCTTTAGTATGTGTTCACTCAGAATGAGCTTAATCTCAGAAAAAGGAGGTGGTTAGAATTCCTTAAGGATTATGACATGAGTATTCTTTATCACCTAGGTAAGGCTAATGTTGTTGCTGATGACTTGAGCAGGTTGTCTATGGCTAGTACTGCCCATTTTGAGGAAGATAAGAAAGAGTTAGCAAAAGATGTGCAAAGACTTGCAGCTTGGGAGTGTCACGACCCAAGGCTACCCCCTAGACGTGACACGGCGTACAAGACTCCGAAAAGTCTCATATATGCCTCATAGCATATCATGACATAAGAACAGAGGGAAAAATGCAGAAAATTTAAAACTATTCTTTAGATCGAAGTCTTTTATAAAATTAGAGAGTCTAACACCATGTCTCAAACCATCTATAATACTTGGATCAAAACTCTTGAATACACTCTTACGGACATAGCCCTTGCATAAGTCAAAAACATAAAAGAAAGACATAAATGACATATGGTCAAGCCTTCGAATATTATGAGGACTCACCAATCTTCTTCTTCTTGATCTACTATGGTCCTAGCCACGAGGGTAGAATCCGATATCTCCAAACCCTACACTTATAGAAATGTAGAAATATGGGTTAGAAAAAAATGTACTAAGTATGGAAGCCATGCATAAGAAATCCTTAAACATGCATAAAAGGGACATTTTATTTGAAACCACGCTATATGCCACTTTTGAACATCATCTTTGAAATAGTTGGAGAATGTAGCTCATAAGACAAATCATGCACAATTCATCATAGCATAAAGGATATCATCATAATCACAAGCATAGTCTCCAACATAAACATAATGCATACTCCAATCTTCACAAAACATAGTTCACATACATAATAACATACCAAGATCATATCATCATAATAGAACTATCACATAAGAAACCCTAAGCTATACTTGTGCAATGCATATATATGATCCTATAATCCTATCTACACTAAGTATCACTTCTTGGCCACCATGATCATGCATAACATACCTTGACCTTATCCATAGCCAACACTCACAGACAAGGAGACATTAATGTTCATATCTTGTAATAAGTAAAGTCACTCATAGCAACAATCCATATTATGCATACATAAGTTCATATATCTTCATAGCATAAGGAAACCACACCACAACCCCCTTATAAGTCTACTTGTGCAATGTATAAGTGAAGTCCCATACCCCACTCACACTAAGTAAAGCTCATTAAGAAGTCATAAGTATAGTCCATGTTCATATTCATTTTCATGTTCATAACTCATAATAAAACATGCATTAACTAATAAATATCATGTCATAAGGGAAATCTACCATGTCCACTCTCAAAGCCTACTTGTGCAATACATAAATGAAGTCCCATACTCCCATACACACTGAGTAGAACCTCTTGATGAACCATAGTAAATAACCCATGTTCTTGTTCATAGTTAATATTCTTGTTCTTGATCATGTCATGGTTCATGGTCTTGTTCATGTAGGGAAATAGCCTTAACCGACATAGACCATGTGAGTTACATGGAATCCGATGTCATGACCTACACTGAAAAAAGGTGTCCTACTTGCCTAAGGTAGAACTAACATGTTTAGCTTTTAGGTGGATCCACTAGCTAAGAACCTATGTGGGCACATAGTTATGGGATAAGGAGATTGCTACTAGAAACCCGGAGTAACTGACGTAGAAGGTTTCCATCTCATGAGATAATATGTTTTGGGAGCCGAACTGACTGGCAAATAAGAAACCCATTGGGAAGTGGACTAACTGGCGTAAAGGCTTCCATCTCATTTTCATATCCACTCGGTGCTAAGCATAATTCCCTTTAAGTTCATGTTAAGTCTTTACTTAAGTTTATATTTATAGAAGGGTGACTTAACACTCAATCCAATACACCATCATGATATAGCTCATAGATTCATTAGGTGAGAATAGCCTTTTAACCTTAGAATCATTAATATGTGAGTAAACCGTTCACATCATGTTCATAGTGTTAATGAGAATATTATTCCAATCAACACAATAACATTATCATAGTCCTAGACATTTCATGGATAGTCATGTGTAAGGGTAAGGGGAGAATGACCTTTCAACAACTACCACAATTACACAATAGTCATAGGATCTTCACTTTCTTAGTGAATCATGAGTTCATACACAATTCTTGTCAATATGTACAAACCATCATAATTTGCCCTTAGAGGCTATGAATTAACTCCACCCAAACATATAGTATTAGCACATTAGATAAGGGGAATATCAAGATTCAATAATACAATTAACATCTTAGTCATGTTCATGCATGGGTGTGTGTGTGTGATTGTCATTCCAATGACACAACAACAACATTATCATCATAGACACTTTACTCTCAAAGTATTCATAAACATGCACATAATATCATAATCATACATAATCTTCATATCTTGCATTCAAGGGTCATAGATCATGTTAAGTCAACACATTTAGCATTCACTATATTAGACATGGATAGAATCATGACTCAAGCAGATCATTTACTTCATGCATAAACTCATGTGATCATATTATAAGTCATGTGGGTGAAGTCTATTCACAATAATGCCATATAAAACTCAACATACATAATAGCTTCTTTCTTAAAGCCTTGACATCCTTAGCTTATTCATTTTAGCTTTTACCCTTTAAAGCCGTAGGAGTCATCTTCATGTTACAAGCCTTACTCTCAAACAATGCCTCACATGTTCATCATGTATACATAGTTCTCAAGGTAACCTAACCACATGCCTCATTCTTGATCAATTATAGTCATATGGGAGACATATAAACTCAATCTCAATACTACACAACCATGATCCCTCATATAAGCCCTAATCAAATCAATTCATGTCTTGAAGATTTACCCTTAATCAATTTATAAAGAAGTTCATCATTCTTGGAAGGTCATATCTAACCTTCAATTTGCCTCTTTCATGACAGGACACTAGATTATATCAATTTCACCATAGACCCTTAGGTTAATCATGGATACAAGTTTGATTATACTAGAATCATGTAATTACACCAAGAACAACCATTAATCACATAATTGGGCCAATATTCAACAATTCCCACATCATGAAATCAATTTAGTAAAGTGGGGAAAATCATGGGTCCAAGGAGAATTTTCATCATAAAACAACAACACCCCATCAATCCAATCTTAATTCATGATAATGAACTATAATAAACCATAATTAAACAATTGAAACCGTTTTGGAAGAAGTCCCATGACATAGATTGAAACCTTAGGTTTTTGGGGGATTTTTGAAACTTGAAATCATCTTTTGAAAGGGCTCCTTGAATGAAACTTAATCAAGGATGAAGACTACCATACCTTAGGTGTAGAATCTAACCAAATTTGAATGAAACTCTCCCTTCTTCAATCTCTAACTTGATCCCTTTCTTTGTTCTTCAATGGAGGTTTCTATAGAGAAGAATGTTTTGGAGAGGAGGGATGGTTATAATTTTGGGTCTTGAGATATAATTAGTTAATAAGGTGTTTAATGAATTAAAATACTTTATATATATATATATATATATATATGTATGTATGTATATATATATATATATATGTATGTATGTATATATATATATATATGTCTGTATGTATAAATACTATATTAAAAAACCCCTACTTAACACCAATTAAAAACGAATTACCTAAATGCCCCCTTGATTGGTAGAGTCTTGGACAGCAAGTGCAGGCATGACCTACGCCTGGGACCTACGGTCCGTAGGCCAACCTACTGGACGTGCTGCAGGTCCGTATGTGATGGACTGCATCTTGAGTTGGAGGTCTTGACTCATGCCCAAGAGCTACAGAGCGTGGATGGACCTACGCCCCGTAGATGCCATCTGTAGCTCACACTTTGGGCAGTCTTGGGGCAGATTTGGGGGACTGTTTTGGGGTCTTCTTCAAGGACCCCTTTGGTTGGTCCTTGGGGAGTCGTACCTTGATGTTTAACCCCTAAACCCCTCAACCTAAACTCGGGAAGTCATTTTACACTTCTAAACCCCACATCCGACTCAACAACACACTCGTAAGGCTCTAGTTCCACCTACTAGTTTTCCGGGTTGTTACATTATCTCCCCCTTAGGAACATTCGTCCTCTAATGACACTTTAAACACTTTTATGGAACTAAAGACTCAAGACTAGCAGCCTATCATGCATGAAACATCAAAATGCACATAAACAAGGAGGAAACATCACTCCATCTCAATATACTCAATGCCACACATGGAAGTATGAATTACATCTAACAACCCATTTATGCATGAGATTCTCATAACTAGTCATGTTCAAGGAGGAATTACCATCACCTAGTCATAATATGCTCAACATACTCTCATGGAGGTCATATGCAATCGCTTCTCAAAAGCATTTTTATTCAAGGAGGAATTTCTCAACTCCTAACTAAAACATGCTCATATATTCTTTGCATGAAGTACAATAGGCAACTCTTACTCAAAGCACTACAACATGAGGAAAACAATTCACTGAACTCATTTTCTTTCAAAACACACATTTTCATGAACATGCATCATATAAGGAAGACATGGCAACACATAAGCACATAACAACAATGCTAACTAGGCACACCATCTCCCCCTTGGGAGTGAACCTATACCAAGTCATCTAAACATCTTCAATCACATAATCATAGAAGGAATTACATTTTCCAACTAAAAGCAAGCTCAACACAACATTATGGAGCCAATATGCCATTTCATCAAGAGCATAACAAAGCATGTTCATCAAATCATCTCATGAAGTCAAATATGCCATCATCATACCAAAATGCACAACAACATGAGGAACATGTAAATTATGAAACTCATTTTTGTATACAAAACGAGAATTTTCTCAAGAACATGCATAACATAAGGTGTTCATGGGAAATTTTCTAAAACACATATGACTCCAAAACATAAAACAAGCCCAATAAGAAACTTTTGGTCTCAAGCTAGAATAGGAATAGAAGAAATAGATGAGGATATCGGGACTCTCAATCAATTTTGCTATCTAAGCACATGATCTCCCCCTTGGGAGTAAGCCCCTTTTACTAAAATGTCAAATACTACTCCTTTCAAACAAATCCATAGCATCACCAAGATTCATTATAACCTTACCGGGTTCTAAACCAATATAAGTCTAATGACCATGCATCCAAATCCTACCAAGGTTAACAAGAGTAACTCTATGGGACAAGGGAATCATGGGATACATGTAACATCCAAGACTCCTCAATCATGAAACGAGTTAAGGATAACTTATCATTTTGAGCTAGAGAAGGAATAGAAGGGAACATAAGGATATTGGGACATCTCATTGACCCTTGTCCTCCCAAATAGCATCCTCAATACTAAAATACCACTCCTCACATTATCATGGAAGCACTTCCTTACTCTTCAACATCTTAACTTGTCGGTCTAAGATCCCAATTGGTAATTATATATTAGAGAGATTCTCATTAAGCAACTCTAGCTCACAAACAACCTTACCAACACCACTCAAGGTATCATAAGAGCCTACCAAACCGGGACTAAACTTCTCAAACTCACTACACCTCATAAGGTGAGAATTTCGAGCCAATGCAAATGATGAACATCTAGAACACTCAATGACCATGCCATCTAAGCACATTTCTTCTAATTCTAAGGTCGGAGCAAGTCATCACTCAACTTTTTCACCTTCATCATATAAGGTGATTCTAAACCATGGAGAATTTACACTTCTATCGTCTTTTAAAAGATTCTATTCACTCAACATCTCTAGGTATCGCTTAAACACTACTATACATCAAATCCTCCAACACATCATAAAACTCATTATGGCTAAGTTAGATTCTACCAACAAACACATATAACCACAATAAATTCCATGTATACTAAGGACAACATAAAAGCTCATCATGTCCAATTTATCAAGTCATAAAAGACAAGTACTACCGGAATAGGAGTAAGCATGAAACACATACCGAGAGCAACATTAGGAGGACACTCTTGTTCACCTCTAGCTTGAAGAGCATCGAACCTAATTTTCTTCCTTTCTCTTCCCGTAGCGGTAAGTATCTGGCAATTTCTTATTTTGTGGTCACTTTCACCACAACCATAACAACCCTTCGTGCCGGCTAGACACTTACCATCATGTTTATTTCCACACCTAGCACAAGTAGGCCTATCACATAAGATCCACTACCACTCACTCCTTTATATTTTGGAGTAGACACCCTCTTTTGGTTAAACTTAGGGGGAATTTTGGAAGAGCTATGACCATAAGAACTTTCTTGAGAGGAGTTATCTTTATCAAATCTATACCTCTTTGTTCCTCTAGACCTCTCTTTAAGTTTCTCCCTTTCAAACCTTTGAGCATGAATCACAATATGATCAATATTCATACCATTCTCAAGCATAACCATGCTATATTCTTTTGCTATCAAGTCGGATACACCCGACACAAACTTACTCATCTTCATCCTAGGGTCGGTCACTATGGATGGAGCATTTATCAACAACCTACTGAACACCCGAGCATACTCCTTAACACTCATTCTACCTTGAAGAATGTTAATAAACTCAAGTATCTTAGCCTCTCTCATCTCTAAAGGGCAAAACCTATCAAGGAACCCATTCTCAAATCTTTCCCATTCCATGGGGCACGATTCTACCAGCCTCGCTTCTTTCCATTGACTAAACCACATTAGAGAAACATCCTTTAATTGGTAAGAGGCCTAACCACCTTCTCTACCAGATTTACTCCCACAAAGTTCAACACCCTAGAGACCTCATCTATAAACTCTAGAGGATTTTCTTCCATCTTTGACCCATAGAAATGTGGAATCTCTATCCCAACTTGAGTCAACAGTAGAAAACCATACCTAATCTTCTTATTAGACACATACTCCCCTATAGGGACAATTGGAGCTTGGGGAGGAACCTCTTGCTCCTCATTGTCTTCCTCATTCCTTTCAACGTGAGCTCTTGAAGTAGTCATATCCTGAAAGCCATAGGGAACACATTAGGAGAAAGACCTAATAAAGCTAAACTCTAGGGCACGACTTAGAGAATGAAGAAGCGAAGTTTTCCTAACATCTTATAGCCTCCTATTCATAAATGTAGCGCGCTTCACATTTATGAACAAGACTCTACTAGACGTGGTTTGAGACATCCTAAAACCAACCTAAAACATAATGCTCTGATACCATGTTTGTCACGACCCAAGGCTACCCCCTAGACGTGACACGGCGTACAAGACTCCGAAAAGTCTCATACAGGCCTCATAGTATATCAAAGTATTTTAAAAAATGAGAGAGTCAATAACACCATGTCTCAAACCATCTATAATACTTGGATTAAAACACTTGAATACAATCTTAGGGACATAGCCCTTGCATGAGTCTAAAACATAAAATAAATACATAAAGGACATATGGTCAAGCCCTCGAATACTATGAGGACTCACTAATCTTCTTCTTCTTGATCTACTAAGGTCCTAGCCACAAGGGTAGAATCTGATATCTCCGAACCCTACACTTATAGAAAATGTAGAAATATGGGTTAGCACAAAATATACTAAGTATGGAAGCCATGTATAAGAAATCCTTAAACATGCATAAAAGGGACATTTTATTTGAAACCATGCTATATGCCACTTTTGAACATCATCTTTGAAAAGTTGGAGAATGTAGCTCATAAGACAAATCATACACAATTCATCATAGCATAAAGGATATCATCATAATCATAAGCATAGTCTCTAACATAAACATAATGCATACTTCAATCTTCACAAGACATAGTTCATATACATAATTACATACCAAGATCATATCATCATAATAGAACTATCACATAAGCAACCCTAAGCTATACTTGTGCAATGCATAGATAGGATCCCATAATCCTATCTACACTAAGTATCACTTCTAGGCCACCATGATCATGTATAACATACCTTGACCTTATCCATAGCCAACACTCATAGACAAGGAGACATTCATGTTCATATCTTGTAATAAGTAAAGTCACTCATAGCAACAATACATATTATGCATACATAAGTTCATATATCTTCATATAATAAGGAAACCACACCACAACCCCCTTATAAGTCTACTTGTGCAATGTATAAGTGAAGTCCCATACCCCCATTCACACTAAGTAAAGCTCATTAAGAAGTCATAAGTATAGTCCATGTTCATATTCATGTTCATGTACATAATTCATAAAAAAACATGCATTAACTCATAAATATCATGTCATAAGGGAAACCTACCATGTCCACTCTCAAAGCCTACTTGTGCAGTGCATTAATGAAGTCCCATACCCCCATTCACACAAAGTAGAACCTCTTGAGGAACCATAGTAAATAACCCATGTTCTTGTTTATAGTTCATATTCTTGTTCTTGATCATGTCATGGTTCATGTTCTTGTTCATGTCCGGAAATAGCCTTAACCGACATAAACCATGTGAGCAACATGGAATCCGGTGTCATGCTCCACACCGAAAAGAGGTGTCCTACTTGTCTAAGGTAGAACTAACATGTTTAGCTTTTAGGTTGATCCAGTAGCTAAGAACCTATTTGGACACATAGTTATGGGATAAGGATATTACTACTAAAAATCTGGACTGACTGATTAGAAGGTTTCCATCTCATGAGATAATATGTTTTGGGAACACGGGCTGACTGGTGTATAAGAAGCCCATTGGAAAGCCGGACTAACTGGCGTAAAAGCTTCCATCTCATTTTCATATCCACTCGTTGCTAAGCATAATTCCCTTTAAGTTCATGTTAAGTCTTTACTTAAGTTCATGTTTATGGAAGGGTGACTTAACACTCAATCCAATACAACATCATGATATAGCTTATAGATTTATTAGGTGAGAATAACCTTTCAATCTTAGAATCATTAATATGTGAGTAAACCTTTCACATCATGTTCATAGTCTTAATGAGAATAGCCTTCCAATCAACACAACTACATTATCATAGTCCTAGAGATTTCATGCATAGTCATGTGTAAGGGTAGGGGGAGAATGATCTTTCAACAACTACCACAATTACACAATAGTCATAGGATCTTCACTTTCTAAGTGAATCATGAGTTGATACACAATTCTTGTCAACATGTACAAACCTTCATAATTTTCCCTTCAAAGGCTATGAATCAACTCCACCCAAACATCTTGTATTATCACATTAGATAAGGGGAATATCAAGATTCAATAATACTTTTAACATCTTAGTCATATCTTAGACATGTTCATGCATGGGTGTGTGTGTGTGATTGTC
Source organism: Solanum paucissectum (assembly GCA_029582445.1). Lineage (NCBI taxonomy): Eukaryota > Viridiplantae > Streptophyta > Magnoliopsida > Solanales > Solanaceae > Solanum > Solanum paucissectum. The sequence continues at coordinate 16,423 of JAJONZ010007605.1, forward strand.
ATTCCAATGACACAATAACAACATTATTATCATAGACACTTTACTCTCAAAGTATTCATAAACATGCACATAATATCATAATCATACATACTCTTCATATCTTGCATTCAAGGGTCATAGATCATGTTAAAGCAACACATCTAGCATTCACTATATTAGACATGGATAGAATCATGACTAAAGTAGATAATTTACTTCATGCATAAACTCATGCGATCATATTATAGGTCATGTGGGCGAAGTCTATTCACAATAATGCCATATACAACTCAACATACATAATAGCTTCTTTCTTAAAGCCTTGACATCTTTAGCTTATTCATTTTAGATTTTTACCCTTTAAAGCCCTAGGAGTCATCTTCATATTACAAGACTTACTCTCAAGCAATGCCTCACATGTTCATCATGTATACCTAGTTCTCAAGGTAATCCGACCACATGCCTCATTCTTCATCAATTATAGTCATATAGGAGACATATAAACTCAATCTCAATATTACACAACCATGATCCCTCATATAATCCCTAATCAAATCAATTCATGTGTTGAAACTTTATCCTTAAGTAATTCATATCTAGGTCATCTAGTCTAAGGCAATTCATAAAGAAGTTCATCATTCTTGGAAGGTCACATCTAACCCTCAATTTGCCTCTTTCATGAGATGACACTAGATTATATCAATTTCCCCATAGACCCTTAGGTTAATCATGGATACCGGTTTGATTATACTATAATCATGTAATTACAGCAAGAACAACCATTAATCACATAATTGGGCCAATATTCATCAATTCCCACATCATGAAATCAATTTAGTAAAGTGGGGGAAATCATGGGTCCAAGGGGAATTTTCATCATAAAACAAAAATACCCCACCAATACAATCTTAATTCATCATAATCAACCATAATAAACCATATTTAAACAATTGAAAACCTTTTGGAAGAAGACCCATGACATAGATTGAAACCCTAGGTTTTGGGGGATTTTTGAAACTTGAAATCATATTTTGAAAGGGCTTCTTGAATGAAACTTAATCAAGGATGAAGTCTACCATATCTTAGGTGTATAATCCAACCAAATTCGAATGAAATGGTCCCTTCTTCAAGCTCGAAGTTGATCCGTTTCTTTGTTCTTCAATGGAGGTTTCTAGAGAGAAGATTGTTTTGGAGAGGAGGGGTGGTTATAATTTGGGGTCTTGAGATATAATAAGTTAATAGGGTGTTTTATGACTTAAAATACTTTATATATATATGTATAAATACTATATTAAACAACCCCTACTTAAAACCAATTAAAAACGAATTACCTAAATGCCCCCTTGATTGGTCGAGTCTTGGACAACAAGTGCATGCAAGACCTACAACTGGGACCTACGGTCCATAGGTCAGCCTACTGGCTGTGCTGCAGGTCCGTAGTCCATGTCCTGCAGCTTGAGTTGGAGGTCTTGACTCACTCCCAAGAGCTACAGAGCGTGGATGGACCTACTCCCTGTAGGTGCCATCCGTAGCTCACACTTTGGACAATTTTAGGGCATATTTGGGGGACTGTTTTGGGGTCCTCCACAAGGACTCCTTTTGTTGGTCCTTGGGGATTCGTACCTTTACGTTCAATACTTAAAGCCCTCAACCTAATATCAAGAAGTGATTTTACACTTCTGAATCCCACATCCAACTCAACAACATATTCGTAAGGCTCTAAATCCACCTACTATTTTTCTGGGTTGTTACAGGGAGTTCGATTAATGGATTCCACAGAAGGAGAAGTAGTGGTGATGAATGGGTCTGAATCATCATTAGTGTCAGAAATGAAATAAAAGCAAGGACAAGATCCAATTTTGCTTAAATTGAAGGCAAATGTTCATAAGCAAAAAGTTATGGCTTTTGAACAAGGGGAGATGGTGTATTGAGGTATCAAGGCATATTGTGTGTACCAAGGGTGGATGAACTCCAAGAAAGGATCATGGAGGAAGCTGATAGCTCTAGATATTCCATTCATCCGAGTTCCACAAAGATGTATCGTGACTTGAGAGAAGTGTATTGGTGGAGTAGTATGAAGAAGGGCATTGCAGAGTTTGTGGCAAAGTGTCCGAATTGCCAACAAGTTAAAGTAGAGCACCAAAGGCCGGGTGGTATGGCTCAAAATATAGAACTTCCTAAATGTAAGTGGGAGATGATTAATATGGATTTCATCACAGTTTTACCAAGATCAAGCAGGAAACATGATTCTATTTGGGTGATTGTCGATAGAATGACAAAATTAGCCTACTTTTTGCCGGTAAAGACTACCCATTCAACAGAATATTATGCTAAGTTGTATATTCAAGAGGTAGTTAAACTTCATGGGTTTCTGATCTCCATTATTTCAAACAGAGGTGCGCAATTTACTGCACAGTTTTGGAAGTCATTCCAAAAAGGCTTTGGTTCAATGGTGAACTTAAGTCTTGCCTTTCATCCTCAGATAGATGGGAAAGCAGAGCACACTATTCCGACCTTAGAGGATATGTTGAGGGCTTGTGTGATTGACTTCAAAGGTAATTGGGATGATCACCTACCTCTCATTGAGTTCTCTTACAACAATAGTTACTACTCTAGCATACAGATGACTCCTTATGAAGCTCTTTATGGGAGAAGATGTAGATCTCCTATTGGATGATTTGAAGTTGGTAAAGCAGGGTTGATAGGAATAGACTTAGTTCATCAAGTTATGGAGAAAGTGAATGGGATTCAAGAAAGGTTGAAAACATCGCAGAGTCGTTAGAAATCCTACACCGATGTTAGGAGAAAGGAGTTAGAGTTTGAAGTAGATGATTGGATCTACTTGAAAGTATCACCAATGAACGGTGTTTTGAGATTTGGTAAGAAGGTAAAGCTTAGTCCCCGGTATATTAGTCCTTACAAAATATCAAAGAGGATCGGTAATGTAGCTTATGAGTTCCAGCTACCCCAAGATTTAGCATCGGTTCATTCGGTCTTTGACATTTCCATGTTGAAGAAGTGCATGGGATATCCTTCAATTATCAACTGAAGAATTAGGATCAAGGATAGCTTATCTTATGAAAAGATTCTGGTTCAGATTCTAGACCGCGAAGTTCGCAAGTTGAGGACTAAGGAAGTAGCATCAGTCAAAGTCCTTTGGAGGAACCAATTTGTTGAGGAAGCTACTTGGGAAGCTGAAGAAGATATGAAGAAGAGATATCCACATCTTTTTGAACCCGGAGAAATTCCAGATCAAGGTACTAATTCTCTTCTTAGTACTCTTTAATTTATAAGTTGTCATGTTGCATTTGCATTGCTTGTTGGGTGTTTTAGTTGAATGTTAGATGTTACACCTTTAGCCTAGTAAGATTAATCTCATTCGAGGATGAATGTTCCCAAGGGGGGAGATATTGTAACACTTCTCTATTTGGAAGGACTAGAAAGATCTAGAATTAAAAAAAAAGAGGTTGTTTTTGGAAAGAATGAAAATCTGAAAAATTTGCTAAGTTATGTTAAGTTTGAGTTTTTGGTCAACTTCAAATGACCATAACTCCTATCTCAGGGTGGTTTATGTGTGCTTCTATATATCATAAGAAATATCTTGGAATTATCTTTCCAACGCCGCTGAGTTTACTCAATTCCGAGTTCGTGTGAGTGAGATATGGCCATTTGAAGTTGGGTTGTTCAAATAAGAAAGGTCTAATCCGGATTTTAGAAGGGCATTATGGTCTTTTCCATACCCCATGATTTAATTTCGTTTTTGGGTAATTAATTGGGGTCTAAACTGATAGGATTCAGTTTACGCTTTTCCAATATTGAGTTAGGGTTTTAGAGAAGAGAAAAGAAGAAGTGAAGAGAGGAGAAGAAACAAGAATCATCAAATTCTTGAAGCAAAGATCGTGGATTTCATCAAGGGGTAATCCCTACGAGGTATGTGAGATCACATAGCATTGAGTTAGTTCACCCACGCGCAAATGGTGATTCAACTCAGCGAAGTTATATAGTTTTGAAAGCAAATCCTATGAGTTCTTGATGTTAATTCATTGGAAATCTTGTGGGTTCTTGTTGTTGAAGTTTCTTGAGATTGATTCGTGTAATTAGGTGTGATTTCGAGTTGGATCTTGCATATATTGTTGATTTAGTTGTTCCTAAGTGTTTGGGGAAAGAACCAAGTTGATTTAGGGGTTTAGAGTTGAAAAACGAGCAAGAAAAGTCGGAGTGCACCTAGACGGGGGGGCCTGGGGCACCGCTCCTCTCAGAGCCCCAAGAAGGTACCTCTGACGTTTGGGTCTTGGGGCTCTACTCCAGCCATAGCGCCCCACCCTTGCTTCTGAATTTTTCCCTCTGGATCCCCACGTCGCTTAGAGCGCCCGGGACGACAGTTCTTCCTATTTCTCCCCCATCTTGCCGTACAAATTCTTTAGTAACGTACCTATATAAATATTGAAGTTCATTTATTCAAAGTATATGGGGACTATGTATTCCCAAAGAGTTTAAAATGTTTTCACATTTAAACAAGAAAAGGAAACTTTGATTTCCAAAGAGCCTTGAGCTAGTTTTCAGAAAAGATTAAACACTTTCACAATTAAGCAACAGAAGAAACTTTGATTTCCAAGATAGCGCTTGAGATAAGTTTTTGAGAAATTATCTCAAATCATAGAAAGACGTATGTTTTTTAAAACATAAGAGCTAGTATCATATTTGGGAGTAGTATTGAGCACCGATATGAGGGAGAGTTCAGACAATCCCAGCCCACATAAACCATGTAGCCATCATGGGTAGAAAAGGGTCATACTTTTTAGATGATTCCTTAGTGCCTTTTAGCATAGACTAGTGGATCCACTTAGTAGTTAGGTTCTACACCCTCAGTAAGGTATAGAACAGCTCTGGCAGCGTGAGGCAAAATGTTGTATCATCACAATCGGTCTTACATGATAGTTTTCGGTTAGAGAAACTCCCACGGAAGTGTTTGTATTCTTATATACACAGTTTGATTGTATTTTTACGTTGATTTGAGAGTTACATTTGTATCTTTTCATACACACAGAGTACTATTGTATTTCCAAATACACAGAGTTTCATCCATGTTTAAAAAGCTTTTATTTATATTGCACTTGATTTATACTACTTTATATTAAAATGCGTTCAATTAAGTTTGAGTTGAGTTGAGCCAGGTAGGTTCTTCAGTTCCTTTCATGGTTATGGGTTGTTTTAGAATTCCCCTCGCATACTCGTACATTCAATGTACTGATGTCATTTGGCCTGCATCTTTTTATGATACAGACACAGGTAATCAGGATGAGCATCCATCGCCTTGTTGATCTAGTTGAGCATTCAGAGTCAGTTGGTGAGCCTCCTTGCTTTCCGAAGGACCCCATTTTTATTGCTTTTAGTATCTTTAGTTCATTAGGATGTCGTGGGTCTTGTCCCGACATCCATATCAGTTGTTTTAGAGGCTTCATAGACAGTCACATGTTAGTTCTTTAGTCTTTTCATTTTTATTATCTTATGTTGAGACTTTAGTTTGCCTTACTGGCTAGTTGAATGTTTTCTTTATGACATTCTAAGTTTTATATGAGGTATCTTTGATAAGTTAAGTCTTCCGTTGAGTAAGTAAGACAGGCCAAGGGTTTGCTTGGGGCCAGCAATGGTTCTCGAGTGTCAGTCCCACCCAGGGTGTAGGCTCGGGTCATGACATAGAATGTCTCAAAACAATGTCTAGTAGAGTCTTGTTCATACGTTTGAAGCGTGCCACATTTATGAATGAGAATCTATTAGATGCTTAGAAAACTTCACTTTTTCATTTCTCTAAGTCATGTGATAGAGTTTAACTCTATAAGGTCTTTCTTCTAATCCTTACCCGATGGTCTACAAGATATGACTACTAGAAGAGCTTTTTCTAGAAGGACTGAGGGAGAAGAGATTGACCAAGGAGGCCCCCTCAAGCTCCTCAAGCTCCGATTGACCCTTTGTCCGACCAAGTGACTAATGTAGAGTTTAGAATGGCTTTTAAAGTGTTGGCTCAAGCCGTGATAGCCCAAGCCAATAGGGAGATTGTGAACCCCATGAAACTAAATGTGGGTACGACGACATCAGGAGTGAGGGACTTTACAAGGATGAATCCTCTGGAATTTTATGGTTCTAAGGTTGAGGAAGATCCTCAAGAGTTTATTGACAAGGTCTATAAGGTGTTGGCTATCATGGGAGTGACTTCGGTGGAGAAGGACGAATTAGTCGCTTACCAACTGAAGGGGTTTCTCAAATTTGGTTCAACAAATGGAAGGAAGCAAGACTGGTAGATGTGGGTCCCATTAAATGGGAAAGGTTTAAGTCTGCTTTTCTTGATAGGTTCTTTCCTCTTGAGATTAGAGAGGCTAAAGTGCTTGATTTCATTAATCTCCGACAAGGAAATTTGAGCGTGAAATAATATGCCTTGAGATTGACTCAATTGTCTAAGTATGCTCCTTGTATAGTTGCCGACTCTAGGGCAAGGATGAGTAGTTCATTTTGGGTGTGTCTGAATTGGTTGTAAAAGAGTGTTATACGACTATTCTTGTCCATGACATGGATATTTCTCGTCTCATGGTCCATGCCCAACATATTGAAGAGAAAAAGCTCAGAGAAAGGTCTAGAGAAACAAAGAGGGCAAGAACGGATGATGGTAACTATTCATACTCTAGGTTCGGTGGACGTGGTCGTTCAAGATTTCGACAAATTTTCTCTAGGGAAGGTTTTTTAAGGCTCCCCAAAGGTTCAACAATGAAAGGGTGTCTAACCCTAAGCCTCAAGGAGGTGGTAATGGGTCTTCTTTTCCTAATTGTGCTAAGTGTGGAACAAAGCATGAAGGTAAATATCTAGCGAGTTCCAATGCTTTTTTTGGTTTTGATAAGACGGATCACAAGATAAGAGATTGTCCTTCAGTTGCGAAGAATAAGGGAGATAATTGTCGTAGGGCTCAACCCTATCTGTCACCCGGTCCAAGTGGTTCATGTTTGAATACTCCTAAGAAAAAAGGTTTTATGCTCTTCAGACTCGAGGTGAAATAGAGGGTTCTCCCAATGTGGTTACCGGTATGTTGAAAGTTTTCCAAATCGATATATATGCTTTACTTGATCTCGATGCTACTTTGTCTTTTATGATTCCATATGTGACTATAAGATTTGATATGCTCCCCGATGTGTTGGTAGACATTTTTTCTGTCTCTACTCCTGTTGGTGATTCTGCATTGGGTGAGAGGGTTTATGGAAAGTGTCCCATCTTCTTATCCCATAAAGTTACTCTTGTTGACTTGTTAGAGCTTGATATGCTAGATTTTTATGTCATCCTTGGGATGGATTGGTTACACTCTTGTTACGCTTCTATTGATTGTAGAACCCGTGTCGTCAAGTTTCAGTTCCTAAATGAGCATGTCCTAGAGTGGAAGGGGGAAAATTCTATGCCAAAAGGTCGGTTTATTTCTTATCTTAAAGCTAGAAAGATGAATTCTAAGGGTTGTTTGTACCATTTAGTTAGGGTGAGAGATATGGATTCTGAAACCCTTAATCTTGAGTCGGTCCCCATTGTTAATAAGTATCCAAAAGTATTCCTAGACGATTTACCCGACATTCCTCCCAAAAGGGAAATAGACTTTGGCATTGACCTTCTCCCACATACGCAACCTATTTCTATTCCACCTTATAGAATGGCTCCTACAGAACTGAAGGAGTTAAAGGAACAATTGAAAGATTTGTCGGATAAGGGTTTGATCCGACCGAGTATCTATCAATGGGGTGCTCTAGTTTTTTTTGTTAAGAAGAAGGATGATTCACTCCGAATGTGTATTGACTATCAAAAATTTAATAAGGTGACTATTAAGAATAAGTAACCTCTTCCAAGGATATATGATTTGGTTGACCAACTCTAAGGTGTGAGTTACTTTTCTAAGATTGACCTTAGGTAGGATTATCACCAATTGAGGGTGAAGAATGATGATATTTCAAAAATGGATTTTAGAACCCGGTACGGTCATTATGAGTTTTTAGTGATGTCATTTGTCTTAACTAACACTCCGGTGACATTTATGGATTTGATGAATAGGGTGTTTAGACAATACCTTGATATGTTCGTAATTGTGTTCATTGATGATATTTTGATCTATTCAAGGAGTGAGGATGACCATATTAATCATTTGAGGATTGTGTTGCAAATCCTTAAGGAACAACAACTCTTTGCAAAGTTTAGCAAGTGAGAGTTTTGGTTAAGGTCTGTAGCTTTCCTTGGTCGTATTATTTCAAGTAAGGGTATTGAGGTAGACCCTAAGAAGATGGATGCGGTCAAGAGTTGGCCTAGACCTAGACCTCTATCACCTTCGGACATTAGAAGTTTCTTGGGTTTGGCCGGTTATTACCGTCGATTTGTTGAGGGGTTCTCTTCTATTGCCTCTCCATTGATGGCTTTGTCTCAAAAGAAGGCTAAGTCCGTATGGTCTGAATTATGTGAGAACAGTTTCCAAGAGTTGAAAGATAGACTTACTTCCGCTCCGGTTTTGAATTTATCGGAAGGGACAAATGGTTTTGTGGTATATTGTGATGCCTTGAGAACTGGGTTAGGATGTGTGCTTTTGCAAAACGAGGAAGTTATTTCCTACGCTTGAAGACAACTTCAGGTTCATGAGAAGAATTATCCGACCCATGATATTTAATTAGCAGGGGTGATTTTTTCCTTAAAGATATGGAGGCACTATTTGTATGGTGTTTATGTAGATGTGTTCACCGACCACAAGAGCTTGCAATATGCGTTTAATCAGAAAGATCTCAATCTTTGCCAAAGAAGGTGGCTAGAGGTATTGAAAGATTATGAAATGAGTGTTCTCTATCACCTCGGTAAGGTGAATGTAGTAGAAAATGCTTTTAGTAGGTTGTCTATGGGTAGTGCTGCTCATATTAATGATGATAAGAAAGAATTGGTATGATATGTACATAGATTGGCTCGATTGGGTGGTCGGTTGATTCACTCTACCAAGGCTGGTGTTATGGTTCATAATGGTTCCGAATCGTCTTTTATGAGTGATGTGAAAGTTAAGAAATGTCTAGATCTGACCTTAGTAGAATTGAAAGAAGTGGTGCTCAAGAAGTATTTTGAGGCTTTCTCCCAAGGGGGAGATGGTGTACTAGATATCAAGGTCGTTTATGTGTTCTGAATGTTGAAGACTTAAGGGAACAAATCTTGACCGAAGCCCAATGTTCTCGGTATTCCATTCACCCGAGAGCCACCAAGATGTACCATCACTTGCGGGAGGTCTATTGGTTGAATGGGATGAAGAATGATATTGTGGGATTTGTGGCTAAGTGTCCAAATCGCCAATAAGTGAAAGTTGAGCATCATAAATAGGGAGGTTTATCCCAAGACCTTATCATTCCTACTTGGAAATGGTAAGACTTGAATATGGACTTTATAGTAGAGTTGCCACGTACTCGGCGACAATATGATTCGATTTGGGTTGGGTTATAGTAGACAAAATAACGAAATTGGCCCATTTCATTCCCGTCAAAGTTTCTTATGTAGCGGAAGATTATGCTAAGTTATATTTGAGGAAAATGGTAAGGTTTCATGGGGTAACCTTGTCCATTATCTTCGATAGAAGTACTCAGTTTACTTCTCAGTTTTGGAAGTCATTCCAAAAGGGTCTTTGCACTAAACTGAAGCTTAGCCCGACTTTTCACCCACAGACCGATGGGCAAGTAGAGCAAACTATCCAAACTTTACAAGACATGTTAAGATCACGTGTCATCAATTTCAAGGGAAATTGGGATGATCGCTTGCCATTGATTGAGTTTGCTTATAACAATAGCTATCATTCTAGTATTGGTATGGCTCCCTTTGAAGCTCTTTATGGTAGGAGGTGTAGGTCTCCTATATGATGGTTTGAGGTGGCTGAAGTTGCCTTGATAGGACCCTAATTAATTCATGAGGCTATGGAGAAAGTCAGGATTATTAGAGAGAGGTTGAGAACAACCCAAAGTCCACAAAAGTCCTATGTCGATGTTAGAAAAAGAGACCTTGAGTTTGAGGTTAGTGATTGGGTATAATTGAAAATCTCACCCATGAAGGGTGTGATGATATTTAGGAAGAAAGGGAAGATTAGTCCCCGATACATAGGCACGTATCAAATTTTGAGACGTGTTGGTAAGGTTGCTTATGAGCTTGACATTCCAAATGAATTGGAAACGGTGCATCCGGTGTTCCATGTCCTATGCTTAAGAAGTGTGTCAGATATATGACATCCATAGTTCCCCTAGAAGGTTTGGGAGTTGATGAGAGTTTTCCTTATGAAGAAGTTCCGGTTGAGATTCTAGACCGACAAGTTAAGAAGTTGAGAAACAAGGAAGTTGCTTCCGTGAAAGTATTGTGGATGAATCATTTAGTTGAGGGTGCTACTTGGGAGGCCGAGGCCGATATGATGTCCCGATATCCTCATCGTTTTGCATCTACTCCACTCTAGCTTGAGGTAATGATTTTATCATGGTTTGCTCCTTGTTTGAAGTAATGTGTGTTTTGATGTTCCCATGATTTCCTTATGTGATGCATGTTCATGAAAACTTCTGTTTTGAAAGAAAACAAGTTATATGATTGATTTTCCTCATGTTGTTGTGCATTGAGTATGAGTTGCCTATAGACTTTATGAGATAAATTGATGAACATGCTTTAGCTATGCTTTTTGAGAACAAATTGCATATGATATCCATGAGATTGTGTTGAGCATGTTTTTAGCTTGGAGAAGATAATTCCTTCATGAAAATGAGAAAATTTTGAAATTTCATGCATATTGGGTTGCTAGATGTAGTTCTTACTTTTGTATGATGCATTTGAGTATGGTTAACTTGGAGTTGATTTTTTCTCCTTGTATATGTACATTGCATTCATGATAGGTTGTTAGAGTTAGTTCACCCCTCTTATGATGTTTTGAGAACGTCCTTGCTTGTAGTCGATAGTTCCTCCTTGGTTACATGCATTGAATTGTTAGGTTGGGTTGTTAGTTCCTCTCCTAATATTTTAGAACCAATTTGAATCTCATTCGAGGAAGAATGACCAAAAGGGGGGAGATATTGTAACATCCCATGTCTGAAAAAAGGGAAAAGAATCAGTTTTAGGGAAAATGCAGGTGCCAGCCAAGAGGGCCACCCACAGCCTGTGGATGGGACCACGGACCGTAGGTGTGGTACATGGATGGTCACCTTTTCTGACCATGAATAGCGGTCCACCAGGATATGTCATGTGTCAGACCACGATCCGTTGACTAGGGTTCATCGGTGGTCACCTGAAAGTTATTATTAGGGGCAGTTGGGTCTTTTCCTAATTAATTAGTTCCTATACTAAGTCGTTTTACCCTTCACTAGGGACCCTATTTAAGTATTTTCAACCCCCAAATTAAACCATTCACTTCATTCTTCCAAATTCACAAAAGAAAACCAAGTCTTCCTCTCAAATATTTCTCTCTCTAGAACTTGAAGAAGAAGAAAGAGTTCAAGCTACGATCAAGGTCAAGTCTCCATTCCTCAAACATTTGTGGGCTTTGATATCAAGGTATGATGGCTTTTCATCCATGGAATCCTTTCTTCCATGGAGTCCCTAAGATTCCCCAATTGAAGAGATGAAATTCCCCAATTTGAGTTAGGGTTTTCTTCTAATGTTGTGGGTATTGATTAATGTTGATCCAATTGAGTGGATTATGATTGAATTGATAATATTACATGTTTTTAGGATGAATTTACATGTAACCATGTCTAGAATGATGAAGTTGATGTAGAAGGGTTTTATGCCATGAAATGAGAATATGTGGGTTTAAATGTATTTAATCTAGGATTGATGAGATACATTAAACTTGAAGCTTATATGATGAATCATGATTAGGATTGCTTTGAGGTTGAAGCTTATGAGATGATTATGATATTGAATTGCTTGAGATTGAGCATATAGAATGACTATGAGATATAGTGCTTTGAGAGTAAAGCTTATGTTTTCAATTGTTGATTATTAATGTGATTGTTGTGGAATAAATAGTTCCCACATGAATTGCTTGGATTACGAATGTAAAAGGTTTTCTCACATTGAATGATTCTAGGTTGAAATAGTTGCTCACCTAAAATGAATCTAATGCTAAAGACTAAGAAATTGATGAGGCTAGAGGTGATTACCCATGACCTCTAAATGAGATGGATATGAGGCAATTACCCGTATTTCATAGAATAGAATAAAGAGGCGATTACCCTTATTCCTCAAAGTTCAACAAGAGGCGAATCCCTATGTTCTTAAGATATGAATTGGACAAGAGGCGAGTACCCATGATCCCTATAGAATGACAAGATGTGAATACCCATGTCCCATGATGTTGGGCAAGAGGCGAGTACCCATGATCCATATGTTAAGAAAGACTAGAGGCGACTACCCGTGTTCTTTTATAATAAGGCAAGAGGCAATTCCCCATGTCTATAAAATATAATCTAGACTATGTTATGATGAATGATGAACTTGTATTGTTGCTTGAGTTGTCTTCCATGATGAGTAAAGTTGATTTGAGGTTATTCTGAGTAGTATTCCTCTTATGTTGATATGAACTATGATGTGCATTGCTTATGCTTTATGACTTTTATTGTCTAACTCTTATGTTTATGCTAGATATTATATTTATTACATGTTTGTACTAACGCATACTCTTGCCTACATTTCTTATCCAAACGTAGGGTCTGGCAATCTCGACTCCCATTCTCGTGGCTAGGATCTTAGTAGAGCAAGACTTGAAGATTGGTGAGTCCTCATGGCATTCGGCAATACAGCCACCATTTCTCTTATTTCTTTCATTTTATGTTTCGAACATTATTGTATGGGCTGTGTCCCAAGATATTCATGTTGTAGATGGTTTGAGACAAATTGTAATAGACTTCCACTTTTTGTTATAAAACTTTGATGTTGTTGAAAATTGTTTTAAATTTCCGCTCATTTTTACTATCTTATGTTATGAAAGATAAGTGGCTTATATGAGGCCTCTCAGGTTCTTGTATGCCATGTTACGTCTAGGGGGTACCCCTGGGTCGTTACTTCAAACCAACCTATAGGAGATCTACACCTCCTACCATTAAGAGCCTCAAATGGAGCCATACCAATACTTGAGTGATAACTATTGTTATAGGCAAACTCAATCAAAGGCAAGTGGTCATCCCAATTACCCTCGAAATCTATCACATAAGATCTCAACATAGCTTCCAAAGTTTAGATAGTACGCTTCGCTTTCCCATCGGTTTGTGGATGAAAAGCCGTACTAATCTTGACACGAGTACCAAGACCCTTTTGGAAAGATTTCCAAAACTAAGAAGTGAACTGAGTGCCACAATCGGAGATAATGGATAAAGGCACTCGATGCAAATTTACCATCTCTCTCAAATACAACTTACAATAATCCTCCGCTAAATAAGAATTCTTGACGGGAATGAAATGAGCCTATTTCGTCATCTGATCTACTATAACCCAAATCGAGACATACTGTCGCTGGGTGCGAGGCAACCCAACGATGAAGTCCATATTCAAATCTTCCCACTTCCAAGTAGGAATGGTAATGTCTTGGGATAAACCTCCCGGTTTCTGATGTTCAACTTTCACTTGTTGGCAATTAGGACACTTAGCCACAAATCCCGCAATATCCTTTTTCATCCCATTCAACCAATAGATCTCCCGCAAATCATGGTACATCTTGGTGGCTCCGAAGTGAGTGGAATACCGAGAACTATGGGCTTCTGACAAGATTTGTTCCCTGAAGTCATCAACAGTAGGAACACACAAATGACCTTGATTTCTAAGCACTTCATCTCCCCGTTGGGATAGAGACTTAACAAACTTCTTAAGCACCGTTTCCTTTAATTCAACCAAAGTCGGATCAAGACCTTGCTTGGCTTTCACATCCGCCATGAAAGACGATTCTGACCCATTGTGAACTATAACACCACCCTTGATAAAGTCCACTAATTGAACACCCAATCAGGCCAATCTATGAACATCTCGAACTAAATCTTTTTTATCACTTTCAATATGAGCAACAGTACCCATAGATAACCGACTAAGAGCACTCACCACAACTTTCGCTTTACCGGGGTGATAGAGAACACTCATATCATAATCTTTCAATAACTCAAGCCACCTTCTTTGGCTAAGATTTAGATCCTCTTGATTAAACACATATTGTAAACTCTTATGGTCGGTGAAAACATCACATGAACACCATACAAATAGTGCTTCCAAATATTTAAGACAAAAACAACTGCCGCTAGTTCAAGGTCATGGGTAGGATAATTCTTCTCATGAATCTTGATTTATCATGAAGCATAGGCAATGACTTTCCCATTTTGCATTAGCACACATCCTAGCCCAATTCTCGAGGTAACACAATAAAGAACAAAACCATTAGATCCTTCTGGTAAAGTCAACACCGGAGCGGAAGTAAGTCTATCCTTCAACTCTTGGAAACTCTTTTCACATGATTCAGACCATATGAACTTAACCTTTTTTTGGATCAAAGTCATCAAAGGAGAGGCAATAGAAGAGAACCCTTCAACAAACCTTCTATAGTAACTGGCAAGACCCAAGAAACTTCTAATATCTGAAGGGGATAGAGGTTTAGGCCAACTCTTAACCGAATCCATCTTCATAGGATCTACCTCAATTCCCTTACTTGAAATAATGTGATCAAGAAAAGCTACGGACCTTAGCCAAAACTCAGATTTGCTAAAGTTTTCAAAGAGTTGTTGGTCCTTGAGAAATTGCAACACAATCCTCAAATGATTGATGTGATCATTCTCACTTCGCAAATAGATCAATATGTCAATGAACACAATTACAAAAATGTCAAGGCACCGTCTAAACACCCTTTTCATCAAATCCATAAATGTCGCCGAAGCATTAGTCAAACCAAACGACATTACCAATAACTCATAATGACCATACCAAGTTCGAAAAGCCGTCTTTGGAATGTCATCTTCTGTAACTACCCGGATTTGAAAAATGACAAATTGTAGATTTTCAGAAGTTGCAGGTGCCACCGACGGAAGCCACCTACGGATCATAGGTGTGGTCCGTGGTCGACAACCTCAGCTTGTTCCAGAAAAATCCAGAACCATGATAGGACCTACAGACCATAAGTGGGACCACAGTCCGTGGTTCAGACCCCAGCTTGCAGCTCCCAGACGCTAATTGACGGACTGATAGGATGGACCGTCAGTCAGACCACGGTCCATCAGTCAGGGTCCGTAAGTCGGCAATCGACTTTCAACTTAGGGGTAGTTGAGTATTTTTCTAATTATTTTATCCCTAAATTATGTCGTTTTGGTTAGTTTAAGCCTAATATTCTAGTCAAAACTTACCCTAAGTGATTCATTCACCAAAATTCATCAAAACTTAAAGCAAAAGAAGAGAAAGAGTCGACCAAGTCCTTCCAAGAACACATCAGATTTTCTTCAATTCTAGCCCCAAAATCGAATGATTTGTCCATAGAGTTTGTCACCAGGTATGTGGGATTTCACTAGTGGGTTCCTTTTATCCACTAGGTCCCTTGAATTCAGTCAGATTTTTTATTCGCTATATCTTACTTAGACCTAGGGTTTTTAAAACCATAGATATTGGTTGTGATTTAGCTGTTATAGTATTCTTAATCAGATTATCATGTTTTCGTGAAATTGTTGCTTAGTTCCTTGCATGAAAATCAAAACCGTAGTTCTGTAGATTTTGTTAGTTCATGAATTACACTTGCTAGGTTAGTTAAACAGATATACATGCTCCAGTTTTGAATGTTTCATTGTCAATACCTAAATGTTGCATTCTCAGATTTGCATGTCAGAATATTGAGCTATCCAATATTTCGGTTACACATTTCCAGTTGAGAGTAGGCTTACACCAAGTTGTATTAAGGTTCAACGTAAACTCATAGTCCCATAACTATGTGCCCCCGTAAATTTATGAGTCCCCTCTGTTAGGCATCAAATTTAGTGATCACATCAGTCATGCCTTTATACCCCTTACAAGGTATACTGGGTCCTCTTGATGGGGCGTATATATCAAACTTTGCATTTATCTCACGTGGTTTTATGTTGGTTAATAGTAGCTCCCATTGTCAGACTATATTCCATATCACCATATTTTCAGTTACACTTCAGTATTGAGTTCCAGCATGTTAAATTCATGATTAGTACTTGGTCATTGCATTTAGCTCAGCTTTCAGTTATATTTGAGTATTTATGTTTCTGTTCAGATTATGTCATTGCTCAGTTATGTGTGTTCCGCTTTTATACCTTGTTCAACTATTATCTATATCTTGCATGCTCAGTACATTCCAAGTACTGATGCATACTCTGCACTACATCTTTTCATGATGTAGGTTCAGGTATTCATCACCTAGATCACGCATAGATCGGTTCCAGATTCGTATTCAGCAGCTTCGGTGATGAGTCCTCATACTTCAAGGACAATAGACATATCTTTCATAATTTGTCTTTCATTTTAGTTTTTAGTTTTGCTAAGAGTTATCTGGGGCATGTCCTAGCAACTCTAGTCAGTAGAGGCTTTTTCAGACATAGTATTAGATTCAACTTTAGATTTGAGTTTTATCTTTCAGTTGTCATTGAACTCTTAGTACATTTCATATATTCAGACTAGTTGGGTATTCCCCACTTTCATTTACCATTGTTTTATCTTCCGCATAGTATCTCTTTAATTAAATTGTTTTAGTATGCTCATGATATGCCAGCTTCAGTGTTAGCATGGGGTCACTCGTGATCCTAGGTCCCCTGTTTACGTCAAGGGGGTAGTCTCGGGATGTGACAAACTTGATATCAGAGCATTAGGTTCAAGAGTCCTAGGATGTCTAAAAGCCGCACTAAGTAGAGTCTCTTTCATGGGTGTGAAGTGCACCACATATAATGAGAGCGACGCTACGAAGGCTTTTAGGAGAAACTTCACTTTCTTGTTATTCTTATCGTGCGTGGGTATGATCTCCTTTCTAATTCGTCATTATGCATTTCAGATCATTCCTCCTCGTAGAGATAATGCACGAAATGCTAATACACGTAATGCTAACGCAGTTCCTCCAGTCCCGGACCATAAGGTTACGAATGCAGAATTCCAAAATGCGATCCAACTTTTGGCTCAGAGTGTAGGAAACCAGAACAATCAGCAGGTGCAGTTCCTACTAATACTAATGGTGGATTAGTGTCAACTATAGTTTGAGATTTTGTTCGGATGAATCCGCCTGAGTTTCTAGGGTCACAGATTGGTGAGGACCCACAAAACTTCATTGATGAGGTTAAGAAAATCTTTGGAGTGATGCAAGTGACTTGTAATGATAGGGTAGAGTTGGCATCCTACCAGCCTAAGGATGTGGCTCACATTTAGTTGACTCAGTTGAAAGAAAACAGGGGTGTGGATGCATCTCCTGTGACTAGGGAATGCTTTACTCGAGGTTTTTTGGATAGGTTTTTCCCGAGAGAGTTGAGGGAGGCTTTGCTCAGGAATTCATGAATTTAAGGCAAGGTAGCATGTTAGTCCAAGAGTAAGGACTTAAGTTCACCCAACTCTCTAGGTATGCTCTACATATGGTTGCCGATCCAAGGGAAGACATGAGTAAGTTTCTGTTTGGGATATCCGATTTGGTAAAGACAGAGTGCAAGAATGCTATGCTGTTAAAGGATATGAATATCTCTAGGCTTATGACCCATGCTCAGCAGGTTGAGGGAGACAAGTTTAGGGAAATGTATAAGGACAACAAGAAGGCTAGAATAGGTAATTATAAATGCTCTCAGTAGAAATCGAGTGGTGGGAATTACTCATAGTTTCAATAGAGATCTACAGCCCCAACAACTTCATCAGCTAGTGCCCCATTCCCCAGGTTTCGACAAGATCAGAAAGGTACGACATCAGGCTCTATGTCTCAAGAGAGTAATTCAGGTAACACGACTTTCCCAACTTGTCCAAAGTGTGGTAAGAACCATCCAGACGAGTTTCTTACGGGCAAGGAAGGGTGAATTGAGTGTGGTCAGTCTGGCCATAGGTTGAAGGATTGCCCTTCTTCTAGGCAGGGGCAAAGAGGTAACAATAATAGCTCTCAGTCTACAGTTCCAACAGCACCAGTAGGTCGCCCAACTCAGCAGGGTGCTTCATCTGGTACAGGTGGCAGTCAGCGCCATAATAGGTTGTTTGCTCTCTGGGCTCACCAGGACCAGGAAGAATATCCTGATGTGGTCACTAGTACGTGACGAGTCTTCCATTTAGATGTTTATTCATTGTTAGATCCAGGGGCAACTCATTCCTTTGTAACTCCCTATAGCAGTAAACTTAGGTCATAGTCCAGAAACTCTTTCAGAACCCTTCTCAGTCTCTACTCCAGTTGGTGACCCAGTTATACCTAGACGAGTATACAAAAATCTCCCTATCACAGTCTCTCATAAAGTCATCTCAGCAGATCCTGTATAGTTAGAAATTGTAGAATTTGATATCATTATAGGCATAGATTGGTTACATTCCTGTTATGCCTTAGTTGACTGTAGAACTAGGATCGTTCCGTTTCAGTTTCCAAACGAGCCTGTCTTAGAATGGAAGGGTAGTAGCTCAGTGCCTATAGGTCAATTTATCTCTTACCTTAAGGTCAAAAAGATAATTTCCAAAGGGTACATCTATCATCTTGTGTTACGACCCGAGAGTATCCCCTAGACGTAACACGGCGTACAAAACTCCGAAGAGCCTTATACAAGCCTCTAGCATATCATACCATAAGAACATAGGAAATTTTGCAGAAATTTAAAACCTTTCATTACAATCGAAGTGTTTTAAGAAAGAAGGCGGAAGTCTATGATACTATGTCTCAAACCATCTACTACACTTGAATAACACTTAGGGACATAGACCATACAAAAGCTCTAAAAGTAAAACAAAAGACATAAAGGTAATAATGGGTTTGTCCTCGAAGCTATGAGGACTCACCAAATCTTAAACTCCATGCTCCTTAGAAACCCATCTTCCAAGAATAGTACTCAAGTCTCCAAACCCTACACTTCATAAAAATTTAGAAGATATATGGGTTAGCACAAATATGTACTAAGTATGATAGCCATGCAAGAAAAACCTTTGAAAACATGCTAAAAGAGACATTTTTGTTGAATGCATGCAGTTTGCTAGTTTAAAACCATCATTTGGGAAAATAGTGTGAAAACACAATCATAAGCATACAAGACATCATGAGGTAACATAGACCATAGCATGGTAGACAACAATCACAACTAGTGCACCAAAAAGATACCATTAGGAACATATACATAGTCAATTCAATCTAGTGTTAACATGACATGTGAGCAACACTTCATGAGCCACCTCAAGGAGAGCTTGTGCAATGCATAGGTACGACCCCATAATCCCACCTACACTAAGCAAGTAACTTTAGATCCTCATTCATGTTTACCCTTTTTAATCTCATCCTTAGCCTATCTCTCATAGACTAGGAAACATTCACTTTTAGTAAACCCCATCAATATAAGCAACACATAGCAACAATCCAAGTTAACATGAAACATTACAAGTTGCCTTGACATCAAATGCAGTTACCATTTAGGCACAAGCACATTCATTACATGAGTCATCTTGACAAATATGAACCTACCATAACTACTCTCAAAGCCTACTTGTGCAATGCATGGATGAAGTCCCATACCCCCACCAATACTAAGTAGAACTTCTTGAATAGCCATAGTACATCCTAGACATAACCTTGTGGGAATTAACGTTAACTGACTTAGACCATGTGAGGTTGCATGGAATCCGGTGTCATGCCCCACACCGAAAAGAGGTGTCTTACTTGCCTAAGGTAGAACCAAAATGTATTAGCTTGTAAGTGAATCAAATGGCTAAATAACCTACGGGGGCATGTAGTTATAATATAAGGAGATTGCTACTAGAAACCTCAAACCTATTGTATTGACGGGGGAGCTTCCATCTCATGAGATTACTTTAGATGACCCGGCCTTTGGAATTGAGGGGAGATCCTCTATCTCATATTGAATATCCACTCGGTGCTAGGCATAACTTCCCATGAATACATGTTTAGTCTTAAATTGAATTTACAAGCATGAATGAGTATCTTACCCTCCATCCAACATAATTCATGGAGATAGCTCATAGATTCATTAGGTGAGAATGGACTTTCAACCTAAGATCTTCATGATAGATTCAATTAGGTGAGAACTAACTTTCAACCTAGAATCTTCAATACGTGAGGAAAACTTTCACATTGTATTCATTATGTGTTTATGATAATGAACTTTCAATCAACACAATAATATCATCATAATCATGGAATCATCATGTCTAAGTGTGTGAGAGTGAGAATAGACTTTCAACTACACCACAATTACATCAAAGTCATGATCACTTTACTTTCTCAAAAGATGGTCTTACATCATGAACACATTTTCACTAAGCATGTGTAATATCATATATTGCCCCTTTAAGGACCAAAGACCATATTCAATCAACACATCGAGCATTCATTATATTAGACATGAATATAGTCTTAGTTCAAGTAATCTAGTCATTAAATGCATGATCTGAAACACTCATAATATAGGTCATGTTGGTGGAGTCTTTCCACAATAACACCACATACAATTCAACACACAACAATTTAGAGTATAATCATGTTCATAAAGTATACATATAAAGCCACAATTTGGCATAAGTCTCATGTCTTACCCCTCTTGGATCAAGGATCACAATAAACCAATCTCATTTAGGATTACTACATTTAACATGGAAGAAAACATGATTCAATTAACTCAACTAATACAATATACTCCCACAACATTCATCCTACTACAAATCACCCACATCACAAAGTCACAATTTGGGTACATGGGGGTTCATAAGTACTTGGGAGAAATTCAACATCAAATCCATAGAAATTCCTTAATTAATACATAATTCAAGTAATCACTTCATTATATTCATGATCCTATAACATTCTACTCACATAATTTAACAACCATACTTTAAGATCTAATTTGAGAAGTTAGTAAAATTCATGGATTCATTGAAGAATTTATCATAAAAACATCATAAATCAGAAATTAAACCATAATATAAAACAATTGAATCATTGAAAACGTTTTGAGAAGGAATCCATGACTTGGAGTGAAAGCCCTAGTTTTGGAGAATTTTCTAACTTTGGAATTGAGAATTTAAGGACTTCATGGATGAACAGTTAACCATGAATCCAAACTACCATACCTTAATTGAATAATCTCCATGAATTTGAGTGAAAAAATTGAGTTCTTGAACCCTAGACCTTGACCTCTTCTTCTCCAATGGAGGTTTTTTAGTGAGAGAAATATTTGGGGGTAAAGTTAGTTATGTCTTGGAAATTATGAAGTTAATAGGTTAGTTAATGGTTAAAAAATACTTATATAAGTCTATTAAAATGAATTAAAATTATTTACAGTAAAATAATTAAATTGGGAATTACCTAACTTAAACTCACCTTGGCCGAGTTTGGGGCAGATTGCACATGCAATCCACACCCCTTGACCCATGGGTCCACTCACGCCCCGTCCTGCAGGTCCGTGGGTGGGATATGAAACTACTCATTTAGGGGCCTGACCGACGACCCCCCCTACAGGGCTAGGGTCCACCTACTGGCCATAGGTGCCATCCGTTTTTGGCAACTTGGGCAGATTTACTAATGCACTATTCACAACAAGCACTATTCAAATTAGGCAACTTCACTCCATCTCAAACATAATCAATATATAATAAGGGAGTAGGAACTACATCTAACAACTCAATATGCATGAAACTCAATAATTCTCATTTTCATAGGAGGAACTCACCTCTCCAACTAAAATAATGCTCAACACACATCATGGAGCCAATATCCAATTACTCTCAAAAGCATACTAAAGCATGTCCATTAACACATCTCATGAAGTCAAATAGGCAAAGCATACCAAAGGCACAACAACATGATGAACATAAATCATGAAAACTCATTTTCTTAATAAACATAACTTTCATCAAGAACATGCATCATTTAAGGAAACCATGGAAAACATATAATTCACATATGACTTCCAAATCAAGCAAATTATGGAACACATACAGCATCCAAGACTTCACACTTATGAAACAAGTCAAGGGAAAACTTAACCTCTCAAGCTAAAGGAGGAATAGAAGGAAAGAAAAGGATATAGGGACATCTCATTGGCCCCTTGGCCTCCCAAGTAGCACCCTCACCTACAACCTTCACACAAAAACCACTCCTTTACACCTTCATGACAACAACTTCCTCACTCTTGTATTTCTTAACTTGCCGGTCTTAGACCTCTACTGGAACCTCTAAATTAAAGAGATTCTCATTTAGGCACTCTAGCTCACAAGCACCCTTACCAATACTACTCAAGACCTCATATGAGCCTATAAATCTGAGACTAAATTTCTCAAGCTCACTACACCTTTCAAGGTGAGAATTTCAAGCCAACCCAAATCATCAACATCTAGAACACTCAACGACCTTGCTATCTAAGCACATTGTATCCCCCTTGGGAGTAAACCTACATAGACTTTTCTAAGAACCATTTCTTTCAACTTCTAAGGTCGGAGCAAGTCATCACTCAACTTTTCACATCCATCACACAAGGTGATTCTAAACCATTGAGAATTACACTTCTATCCTCTTTTAATGGATTCTACTCACTCAACATCTCTATGCATCACTTAAACACCACCATTCATCAAATCGTCCAACAAAACACATAATAATAAAGCAACCTATCTATACCAAAGGACATCATCTAATTCTATCATATCAAGACTCATCTAGTCATATAGCCATAATTGGAATCACTACTAGCCTTTTCTCCTTGATCCTTGTAACATAAGACCTTCAAGTGGTCATATCATAAAGACCATTGGATAAGGAATATGATGTAACACCCCGGAAATCTAACGAACTAAGCTAGAGCCTAACTTGTAAACTAGTAGCCTAAACGGGGTTGACCGTAAAGATTAGAGTCCTAAAATAATCTCCCTAAGTTAGAACAAGTGTGTTAGGACATAAACGTCAAGGCATGACCCGCCCAAGGACCAATCAAGGGTCCTTGAGGACGACCTTGGTTTGTAGCCAAAAAGCTGCCAGAAGGCAGTCACCCACAATATGGGCACCCACGCCCCGTGGGTGGACTCACGCCCCTTAGGTGGGGGTCATGAGTCGAGGCTAGACCTCTCCCAATTCTCCAAGTCTTTAAAAGGAACCACTAACATGCATTACGGACCGTAGACCCACTCACACCCCGTGGATGAGGTCTTGTGAGTGAGGCCTGAACCCTAGCTAAAATGACAAGCCTCAGACCCAACCCACTAGTGACCAGTATGATCTGTGGGTCCATCCACGCCCCGTGGGTGGGGTTCGTGGATGGAGTCTGTAAAGCTATCTCAAGTTTCGACCAAGGGTGTATTAATTTCGGTAAATTCTATTTTAATTATTCAAGGGTGGGGACGGTTTATATTAGTTCTTTATACATATATAAGTAGTTATTAATTATTATCCATCACTTTAACACATCATAACTCATAAGACTCAAACTAAAAACCAACCCCCCTCTCCAATATTTCTCTCTCTAAGACTCCAATGAAGAGAAAGAACAAGGTCAAGCTTAGGGTTAAAGGAGCAGCTTTTCTTCTCCAATTTATTGTGAAAATGAACCTAAGGTATGGTGTATTTTCATCTATGGGAAGTTTCCACCCATAGATCCCTTTCAAACATGGTTTTTAAGATTCCAATTTCCCCCAAACACCTAGGGTTTCAATCTATGTAATGGGTCTTCTTCCAAAATATTTTCAATTGTTTAATTATGGTTTTTTATGGTTGATTATGATGAATTATGATTGGAATAATGGAAAATTGTTGAATTATGATGACATTCCCCCTTGGACCCATGAATCCCCCATCTTTCTAAATTATTAACTATGGTGTGGGTTGATTGATTAAGGAAGCATGTCAATTGATTATGTTTATGTTAATTGAGTTATTGAATCATTATATTTCCCTATCTAAGGTAGTAATTCTATAAGTTTGGGTTGAGTTTGATTCATAGCCTTGAAGGGCAAATTGTTAGGGTTTTTACATGTTGATGAGGATTGTATATGAACTCATGATTCACTTATATAGTGATGATCCTATGACTATTGTGTAATTGTGGTATTGTTTCAAGATCCTTCCCACATACCCTTACACATGAATATGCATGAAAGGTCTATAATTATGATATTATTGTTGTGTTGATTGAAAGGCTATTATCATGAAACACTATGAACATGATGTAAAAGGTTTACTCACGTATTAATGATTCTAAGGTTGAAAGGACATTCTCACCTAATGAATCCATGAGCTACCATGATACTATCTTGGTTTGAGTGCTTGGCATTCTTCCAAAAACCTGAATCTAAAGTAAAGACTTAACTTAAAGATTAAAGGGAATTAAGCTTAGCACTGAGTGTATATGAATATGAGATGGAAGCCTTTACGTCAGTTAGTCCGGCTTCCCAATGTGGTTATCTCATGAGATGGAAACTTTTTACCTCAGTTAGTCTAGGTTTCTAGTAGCAATTTACTTATCCCATAACTATGTGCCCACCTAGTTCTTTAGCTAGTGGATCCACCTAAATGCTAAACATGTTAGTACTACATTAGGCAAGAAGGACACCTTTTTTCGGTGTGGGGTATGACACCGGATTCCATGTAGCTCACATGGTCTATGTAGGTTAAGGCTATATTTCCCTACATGAGAAGAACATGATCCATGACATGACAAGAAAAAGAATATGAAATATGAACATGAGTTATGTACTATGAAAACTTGAGAGGTTCTTCTAAGTATGAATAGGGGTATGGGACTTCATTTATGCATTGCACAAGTAGGCTTTGAGAGTGATTGTGGTATGTTCTTTTATGACATGATGCTTTATGAGTTAATGCTTGTTTTACATGACTATGAACATGAATTATGAATATGAACATGAGCTATATTTATGACTTCTTAATGAGCTTTACTTAGTGTGAGTGGGGGTATGGGACTTCACTTATACATTGCACAAGTGCACTTATAAGGGGTTATGGTGTGGTTTCCTTATGCTATGACTATATATGAAACTATGTATGCAAGATATGAATTGTTACTAATAGTGACTTTACTTATTATAAGATATGAACATGAATGACTCCTTGTCTGTGAGTATTGGCTATGGATGAGGTCAAGGTAAGTTATGCATGATTATGGTAACCTAGGGTTGCTTATGATATGGTTTGATTATGTAATTACTCTAAATGTGCATGATGGATTTTAAACTTGATAAATACATGATTTCAACTAAATGTCCCTTTTATGCATGTTTTAAGGATTTTCTACGCATGGCTTCCATACTTAGTACATTATTTGTGCTAACCCATATTTTCTACATTTTCTTATAAGTGTAGGTTCCGGTAGTTGAGGTATAATTCTCCTTTCAAGTAAAGCTTGGGTTGACTATTCTCCAAGCTTGGTGAGTCCTCATGGTTCGAGGACAAGACATTATTCATTTCTTGTTCCTTTTGTACTTTCCATTTTCAAGACTATGATGTAAAGGGCTCCCTAAGATTGTATTTGATTGTATTAGATGGTTTCTTTGAGACAAGGTCTAGACTCTTATATTCCTTTTATGAAAAAAACTTCATTTCTATTTGCTTATGTTCATGATTATGCTAAAGGCTTGTATGAAACCCCTTCAGGGTCGAGTACGCCGTGTTACATCTAGGGGGTACCGATGGGTCGTGACAAACTTGGTAATCACAGCACAAGATTTAGAATGATTCTAGGATGATGTATCATGAACCACATCTAGTAGAGTCTTGTTCATGAGTGTGAAGCGCACCACACTTATGAATGAGAGGTGTTAAGATGTTTAAGAAATTTCACTTCTTTCATTACTCTTTAGTCGTGCCTTAGAGTTTTAACTCTATGCAGTCCTTTTCCTAACCCTTTTCTTGTGTCTATAGGATATGAATACAATATGGGCGACCGCAAGAAGCATGGAAGAGGAGAATGTGAATCGAGGAGTCCCTCAAGGCAACCAAGCTCCTCAAGATGAGCAAGCTCTGGTTGATCCTTCGGTTATGACGGATGTGGAAATTAGGGTGGCTTTTCTAACATTGACTCAAGTCATGACGTCTCAAGCTCAAGCCATGACTACTCAAGCCCAAGCTATGAGGGCTCAAGAAAATAGGGATGTTGGGCCCCCTGTGAACCTAAATATGAACACCATGGCTTCAAGTTTGAGAGACTTCACAAGAATGAGCCCTCTTATGTTCTTTGTTCTAAAGTGGGTGAAGATCAACAAGAGTTTGTGGAAGAGGTCTACAAGATAATTGATGTCATATGGGTGACTTCTATTGAGAAAGTAGAACTAGTCGCTTATCAATTGAAGGAGCCCAAGTATGGTATACTCAATGAAAGGGTAATAGACCGATTAAAGTGGGTCCCATTGATTGGGAAGTGTTCAATAAGGCATTCCTTGGTAGGTTCTTTCCCCGAGAGAAGAGGGAAGTAAAGGTGGAGAAATTTATCAACCTTTGTCAAGGAGGTATGAGTGCTCAAGAATATCTAAAGATCACTAAGTTGTCCAAGTATGCTCCATCCTTAGTGGCGAATCCAGGGATGAGATGAGTCGCTTTGTGACCGGTGTGTCCGACTTGATTGAGGAAGAATTTCGTGCGGCAATGCTACATGATAATATGGACATCTCTCGTCTAATGGTTTATGCTCAACAAGTTGAGGAGACAAAACTTAGGAAGAAGAATAGGGAGGTGAAGAGAGCAAGGACCGATGATGGGAATTATTCCAAGGGTAAGTTTGAGGGTCAAGAGCCACCAAGGTTCAAGAGAAAGTTCTCCAACCAAGGCTCCTCTAGTACTCCATGGGTTAAAACGGATAAGGTGCCTAAACCTTAGCCTCAAGGAGGCAATAGTGGTGGATCTTCTATGACAAGGCCTACTTGTGCCAAGTGTGGCAAGAAACATGATGTTAAGTGCCTTGTTGGCACGGATGGGTGTTTTAATTATGGTAAGAGTGGTCATATGGTGAATTATTGTCCCATGCTAAAGGTTCAAGGAAGAGAGGGCAAACAAGCCCTTCTTAGTGGCTCAAACCCCGATGCTCCCAAGAAAAACCACTTTTATGCTCTTCAATCCCGAGGTGACCAAGAGAGCTCCCCGGATGTGGTGACCGGTATGTTGCAAGTCTTTATAATTGATGTTTATGCATTGTTAAACCCCGGTGCCACTTTGTCAGTTGTTACACCATTTGTGGCTATGAAATTTGAAATACTCGCCGAAGAGTTATTAAAGCCTTTTTTGGTGTCTACCTCGATTGGTGACTCGGTAGTGGCAAAAAGAATCTATAGTAGTTGTCCTATTTATTTGTCTCATAAATTCACATTGGTTGATTTGATAGAATTAGACATATTAGACTTTGATGTCATTTTGGGTATGGATTGGTTGCATGCATGTTATGCCTCTATTGATTGTAGGACTCGTGTGGTTAAGTTTCAATTCCCAAATGAGCCTACTTTAGAATGGAAGGGGAGAAATTCTATCCCTAGAGGTCAATTTGTTTCTTGTCTAAAATCTAGGAAAATGATCTCCAAGAGGTGTATCTATCATATTGTTAGGGTTATGGATGTTGAGTCTGAAACCCCTTCCTTAGAGTCGGTCCTCGTGGTGAGTGAGTTTTCAGAAGTCTTTCCCGATGACTTTCCCGACATTCCTCCCAAACGGGAAATAGACTTTGGCATTTATCTCTTGACGGATACTCAATCTATATCCATTCCTCCTTATAGAATGGCTCTGTCTGAATTGAAAGAGTTGAAGGAGCAACTCAAGGATTTGTTACAAAAAAGCTTTATTCAACCAAGCATCTCTACATGGGGTGCTCTGGTATTGTTCGTAAAGAAGAAGGATGGGTCCCTTAGGATATGTATTGACTACCACCAATTAAACAAGGTAACCATAATGAATAAATACCCTCTTCCTAGAATTGATGATTTGTTTGACCAACTCCAAGGGGCGAATTAATTTTCGAAGATTGACCTACGTTCTGGCTATCACCAACTAAGTGTAAGAGGGGTTGCCATTCCCAAGACGGCCTTCCGAACAAGATATGTTCACTATGAATTTCTAGTAATGTCTTTTGGTTTAACCAATGCCCCGGCGGCATTTATGCATCTAATGAAAATGTTGTTTTGGCAATACCTTGATACATCCGTGATCATTTTTATTGACGATATACTGATCTATTCAATAAGTGAGGGTGAACATATGGATCATTTGAGGATCATATTTCAAGTCCTTAAAAACCACCAATTATATGCTAAGTTTAGTAAGTGTGAGTTTTGGCAAAGGTCGGTTGCCTTCCTTGGTCATATTGTGTCGAGCATGGGTATTGAGGTAGATCCTAAGAAGACAAATGTGGTCAAGAGTTGGCCTAGACCTCTAACTCCTACCAATATTATAAGCTTAATTGGTTTGGCCGGTTATTATAGGAGATTTGTTGAGGGTTTTTCCTCCATTGCTTCTCCTTAGACGACTTTGACTCAAAAGAAAGCTAAGTTTGTGTGGATGGAGGCTTGTGAGAAAAGTTTCCAAGAATTGAAAGATAAACTTACTTCCGCTCCGGTGTTGACCCTACCACAGGGTACCGAGGGGTTTGTGGTATATTTTGACGCTTCTCGAGTGGGTTTGGGATGTGTCCTTATGCAACATGGTAAAGTGATTGCCTATGCTTCGAGGCAAATCAAGGTACATGAAAAGAATTATCCAACTCATGATCTCGAATTAGCGGCGGTGGTGTTTGCCTTGAAAATATGGAGGCACTACATATATGGGGTCCATGTAGATGTTTTCACCGATCACAAGAGTCTTCAATATGCATTTACCCAAAAAAACTTGAATCTCCAACAAAGAAGGTGGTTAGAACTTTTAAAGGATTATGACATGAGTGTCCTTTACCACCCCGGCAAGGCCAATGTAGTTGTGGATGCCCTAAGTCGAATGTCTATGGGTAGTGTGGCTCATGTAGAAGATGAGAAGAAGGAATTGGTTCGTGATATGCATAGGGTGGCCTGGTTAGGTGTCCAACTAGTGGATTCCACCAAGGGTGGTGTCATGGTCCATCATAGTTCCGAATTATCCTTTGTGGTTGATGTGAACTCTAAACAAGGCCTTGATCCCATATTAATGGAGTTGAAAGAGTCGGTACTCAAAAAGTCCGTTGAGGCTTTCTCCCAAGGGGGAGATGGGGTTCTTAGGTACCAAGGTAGATTATGTGTTCCGGATGTTGATGGCTTAATAGAGAAAATTTTAGAATAGGCTCATGGTTCGTGGTATTTTATTCATTCGAGAGCCACCAAGATGTACCGTGATCTATGGGAAATCTACTGGTGGAATGTCATGAAGAAGGATACAACGGGTTTGGTGGACAAATGTCCGAATTGCCAACAAGTTAAGGCCAAACACCTAAAATTGGTAGTTTGTCCCAATATATAGATATTCCCACTTGGAAGTGGGAGGATGTGAATATGGACTTTGTTGTAGATTTACCCCATACTCGAAGGCAACATGATTCCATTTGGGTCATTGTGGATAGGATGAAAAAATCAGCCCACTGCATTCCCGTCAAGGTTAAGACTATGCCAAAATATACATCAAGGAAATAGTGAAGTTGCATGGGGTTCGTTTGTCTATTATTTCAGATCGGGGTACTCAATTTACTTCACATTTTTGGAAGGCATTCCAAAAAGGACTTGGTACCAATGTTAAGCTTAGTACCACTTTCCACCCTCAAACGGATGATCAAGCGGAATGAACCATTCAAACCTTAGAGGATATGTTGAGGGCGTGTGTCATACATTTTCAAGGTAATTGGGATGACCATCTACCGTTGATAGAGTTTGCCTACAACAATAGTTACCACTCATGTATTTCCATGGCTCCGTTTGAAGCACTATATGGTAGGAGGTGTAGATCTCCGATTGGTTGGTTTGAAGTAGGTAAATTTTCTTTAATTGATCCTGAACTAGTTTATGAGGCCATTCAAAAAGTTCAACTCATTAGAGAGAAGTTGAAGACGGCCCAAAGTCAGAAAAGTCATATGCCGATGTTAGAAGGAGGGATCTAGAATTTGAAATTGGTGATTGGGTCTAATTGAAAATCTCACCAATGAAGGGTGTGATGAGGTTTGGTAAGAAGGGGAAACTTAGTCCCCGGTATGTGGGCCCATATCAAATCTTGAAATGTATTGGGAAGGTTGCCTATGAATTAGACTTGCCAAATGAATTGGCTCTGGTTCACTCGGTATTTCATGTTTCCATGCTTCAGAAGTGTATTGGTGATCCGGTATCCATCATTCCTATAGAGGGTTTAGGAGTTGATGAGAGTCTATACTATGAGAAAGTTCCCGTGGAAATTTTGGACCGGCAAGTGAAAAGGTTGAGAAACAAGGAAGTAGCTTCCATTAAGGTTTTATGGAGGAATCATTTAGTTGAGGGTGCTACATGGGAGGCCGAGGCCGATATGAAGTTCCACTATCCTCATCTTTTTCCTTGTACTCCTATTCAAGCTTGAGGTAAGTAGTTCCTCTTGAGTTTTGGTGTTTTGTCAGTCATGTGTGTTGTATGAGTTTTTCCATGATTTCCTTATGTTGTGCATGTTCTTGATGAAATTCATGTTTAATGTGAATTGATCTTTCATGATTTATATATTCCTCATGTTGATTGTGCATTTTAGTATGATGATGGTATATTTGAATTCATGAGGTGATTTGTTGACTATGCTTGGTTATGCTTGTAATGCAATAGCACATTAGCTTCATGATGTTGTGTTGAGCTTGCTTTAAGTTGGAGAAGGTAGTTTCTCCTATGAACATGAGAAATTTTGCATTTCATGCATATTGGGTTGGTTGATGTAGTTCCTACTTTCTTGTATTGCGTTGGCCATGTTTTGAAATGGAGTTGAGGTTTCCTCCTTTTGAATAGTGCATAAAGTGAATAGTGCATTTGTAAGTTGTGCACATTGTTGATGTTTCGTGCATGATGGGCTGCTAGTCTCGAATTTCTAATTTAGTTTGGTGTCTAGATCATCATTCGAGCATGAACGTTTCCAAGGGGGAGATAATGTAACACCCCAGAAATCTGATGAACTAAGCTAGAGCCTAACATGTAAACTATTAGCCTAAATGGGGTGGAACGTAAAGATTAAAGTCCTAAAATAACCTCCCTAAGTTAGTACAAGTTTGTTAGGACCTAAACGTCAAGGAATGACCCCCCCCCCCAATGAACAACCAAGGGTCCTTGAGGAGGGCCTTGGTTTGCAGCCAAATTTTTTCCTGAAGGCAGTCACCCACGCCCCGTGGGAGGACTCACACCCCATAGGTGGGGGTCGTGAGTCAAGGCTAGACCTCCCCCGATTTTCCAAGTCTTTGAAAGGAACCACGAGCATGCAGTACGGCTCGTAAATCCACTCATTCCCCGTGGGTGGGGTCTCGTGAGTGAGGCCTGAACCCTGGCCAAAATGACAAGCCTCAGACCCAACCTACGAGTGACCAGTACAGTCTGTGGGTCCATCCAAGCTTCGTGGGTGGGGGTCGTGGATGGGGTCAGTAAAGTTGTCTCAAGTTTCGGTCAAGGGTATATTAATTTAGGTAAATTCTATTTTAATTATTCAAGGGTGGGGGCGGTGTCTATTAGTTATGTATACATATATAAGTAGTTATTAACCATTAACCACCTCTTTAACACTTCATAACTCACAAGACTAAAACTAAAAACCAACTCCCCTCTCTAATATTTCTCTCTCTAAGACTCCATTGAAGAGCAAGAACAATGTCAAACTTAGGGTTCAATGATACGCTCAAATTACACCTCCATAAAAAAACATAAGCGATCTTTATCAAGTAAAGAACCCAACTTGTAGGTTGGGGTCGATCCCACAAGGAAAATGGTTTAGACTTAACTTTAACAAACAATCATATTCGTTTTGTCAAATTACTTCCAGAAACAAGTAATTAAAGGGGGGGATTTGTGAAACAAATTTTAAGAATTCAGTAAATAATCAGTAAACAAAAGCCAATTTTGGTTGTTATCAAGATGAGAGAATTAACTAGGGTATACGTGTTCCCCATAAACTCATAACGTAGTAATCCTAGTAATAACAATTATTTCCTAGTGTACTACATGCAAAGTGATAAGCTAGGTATCTCTAAATCTTTGGTCCGGCATTTAGAGAATTTCAGCCCGCACCTTGGTCCGGCTACGTGTGTATAATTTACTAACCCTTACCTTTACCTCATATTAGACATCACATCGATGTTTGGCTTAGTTATTACTTCTCACCAATCGACACTAGACTATTAGATAGTATCACACTAAATCTATGTTGATAATTCTTTTCTTGTTGATTACCTCCTTGGTCCGACAAGTAGCAACAAGGCTAGTTCTAACGTTGCGCACCGTTAAAAACACTTTTAAACGAAAGAATTATCAATGCATGCAAAACACTATTCAAGAATTGCTTATTTACTATTCATACTTTGCTAATCGCTCATGGTTCCCAAAACCCTAGTTGTGGAGTTTAGTTACCCATAATAATATGAACACAATTTATTGTTTTACATGAAAGAATTATGAACTTACGTAATTGAGAATAACAAACCCGGAATTTCAACTTTAATTTCAAAACCAAAACCTTCAAAACCAACTTAGGAAAGCAAGAATTGCTAGGTTTTCAAAAATAAAATCCAAAGTCACAAAGTAGAACTAAAGTAATAAAATCTAACCCCCAAAAATGAGGTTTACATGCCCTATATATAGAAAAATAAGTCCTAACTAATAAGGAAACGAAATAAGGAAATTATGTTCGAGTACGTGTCTTCATTCCACGAGACTGACTCACTGTCCGTCAATGGATCTACGGTCCATGAGTCCCTTCCGTCACCCAGGACTTAGGCAATATTTTCAACTTCCACAACTCAACTTCTCTGAAGCAAATGACGGACCACCAATACGTACTGTAGATCGATCTACGGTCCGTCGATCCCTCTCTGTAGCTCCACACTTAGAATCCTTAAAAATCAGGTACTGGAACTCTCGCAGTATCATTCTACGGATCAGCAGTATGGTCCGTAGATCAATCTATGGACCGTCAATGGCCACCGTGGTTCCACACTTGGTCAAATTTCCCTGATTTTCCTTCCATGCCTTGCCTGCTGATCTACGATCACCATCTACGGAGCGTCAATGGACCTACGGTCCGTAGATCACCTCCGTAGATGCCCTTTTCTGCACATCTTTCAGCTGTCTCTTTATTTCTGCGTCCAAACAGATTTCCTGCAAAAACACAATAAAAACAGATAAAAACTAATACAAAAAGGCCCTAGACACACACAACTCTTAAGTGAAATGTATTAAAAATACCGTAAACTCATGGTATATCAACACCCTCAACAATTCGTTGTTTGTCCTCAAGCGACACATTAAGACTCTAAACGACACGTGTATAGAAGCAAGCAATTTAAGCACAAGCAATCACATGGCTCTCTATCCCAACACTCTTTTCGGGTGCAAAATCTGTTCGCTTAGACTCGACAAGCTAATTCATTCTGGATTTCGCATTATTGTCTGCTATGCTAGACTATGAAGGATGAAGGCCTTTCATGCGGATCAAAATAAGACAAAGATCGACCAACCAACACACAACATACACTGTTTCACTATCACCAAGGTACTGACTTTCCGACAATGTAACTAGTGCCCTTACTTCAAACGAAATCCCTTTTTCACACAATGAATATGAATTTGAGTACAATGATTCATTCAACACTCACTCTCATAAGTAACTTCAAGTACATTTAGTGCTCAATACCATAGGCTTTCCCTTATTTTCACTGCTTAGACTCTCCTTACTAGATTCTAGGATCACTAAAGGAGTTTCTTGGCTTGTAACGTAGGCTCACGGTCAGGTGTGGTACATTTTGGTACTTCTTAGTGACTTTCTGCCCTCCTTGACATTACACTAGGCTTTCAATCTCTTTTTTCCTTATTTTTTCCATCCTACTGTTTTACCTTCTTTCCCTTGATTTTCTTCAACCATGGATGTGACTTTAGACTTTGTAGCTCTTTATTTTTCACTTTCATCATTTTCTTGCGTTTTATTCCTTTCTTTAGCTTTGAACAAGTCATATCCTTTCCTCTCTTTTCTTTTTCTCTTTTTCAACATCAAACTCTTTTCATACCCATTTTTCTTTTGGTATTTTCTTTCATAGCCACCCTCAACTTATGGATTTTCCATTGGTTGAGGTGCACAATACCCGATGTCGGATCAGGGTCAAGATTGAAGTTACTTTTTACATTAGCCACCCTCAACTTAGGCTTTTGCCTAAGTCGAGGTGCACATGTCCAAGAAGGGACCGGGGCCAACATAGTAGATTATGGGAAGGTGAGTTAGGGGTTTAGAAAGAAATGGTCTAATTTAGGCTCAAAGCATTTGGATCAAAGGGAGCATTTATTTCATTTGGTTGGATTCTTCTTTTAGGCAATTCGTGAACTTATCAGAACAAGGGCCTATGATCACTTCCTAGCCTCTAGAGTAGATTGTCTTAGCAGGACTAACTGGGCAAGTTCTAGATTGGCATAAAAACTGTTTGAACAATCAACTATTCTCACACACTCTTGGCACATAGTTTCATTATCAGATTATCAGATTACCCAATTCAAGTTTTAGCTTAAGTCATGCCATCAAGTTGATTCATTATCATGTCATACTCAGAGCCAACACATTCAACTTATCTTAGCCTTCAAATTCTAGCACACATCACAAAATTTGGACGGGTATCATTTTTCATAAGCCATCATGCTTCATTTTTTTTCATGCTTCTACACATACGATCCTAACACATGCCGGTACAACATAAATTAAATAGTTTATTCGGGAAAAAGAACACAACCAAGAAAACCCAAATAGAGGATTATGAGTTGGGTTACTCAGACTTCACCCTATAACTCACAGTCCATTTACCCCACCCCCAACAAAATATGGTGCAATTGTCCCCAATGTACAAAAAAAACATAAAAAGAGTAATGTATTGAGCGGAGCAAACTTGTGGCGCTAAGCGTCGTAGACCTATCAATAAGCAGGTGGGCGATTTAGGGGATTTGGAAAAGTTAAAATGGTTGTGGGGGGAAAATGAGGGAAGAAGGAATGAATTTTGAAAGGTGGGGTTTTTAAAAAGGAAGGTCCAGGTCGGGTCGGGTCGGTCCAACTTAGGGTTAGGACCTACGAAACCTCTCTTACGGTCCGTGAGTTGCGATCGTAAATCACCTTTACACTTGGAAAAATTTAGAAACTTACCTGGGATCTACGGACACCATTCACGGTCTATGGATGGATTGGCGGACCGTCGATGGGGTCCGTAGACCTCTGCACCAGACCATTTTTTGTAGATTTTTCATAGCTAGCCTGCACATGTAGCAACCATTAGGCTATTCTTTTTACATTTTCTAGAAACTTTTTAGACACGGACCGGACCCTATGCTAATTCTAGCCAACACTAGTAAAACTATAACACCTATCTAAATTAATATAGAGAATCAACTAAACAAAGAAAACTACTAGATGGAACACAAAAACCTATCATTGGCTAGATTGTACAACTTGGGTTGCCTTCCAAACAACGCTTGATTTAACGTCGCGGCACGATGCATGCCTCTTGATTACTCAGACTTCATCAAGATGATAGGCCTCAACAACTTCTTGCACACTTTCTGTGTTTCCCAAATCGATCTTGATCATTTTCCCGTTAACCATGAACCTTGTTCCTTCACTCTTCTCAAGCTCAACACCTCCATGAGGGAGCACTTTTGTGAGAAAAAATGGGCCGGTCCACTTGGTTTTGAGTTTGCCCGGAAACAAGCGCAACCTAGAGTTGAATAGAACCACAAGATCACCCACAACAAATTCTCGCTTTTCAATTCTTTGATCATGTTACCTCTTCATCTTCTCTTTGTACAAGGCTGAACTTTCATAAGCTTTTAGGAGAAACTCATCATGCATATTCAAGTCATTCATTCTTTGATTAGATGTGGTGCCCCAATCCAAATTTAGCTTCTTCATCGCCCACAAAGCCTTATGCTCTAGCTCTACCGGTAAATGGCAAGACTTCCCATATACAAGTTGGTAAGGAGACATACCTATGGGAGTCTTGTATGCAGTGCGATAGGCCCATAGAGCATCATCAAGCTTCCTTGACCAATCCGTTCTATTAGCATTCACAGTCTTCGCCAAAATCTGTTTG